>JAYRBT010000038.1:1691076-1712238 GCA_036023395.1 Myiotriccus ornatus
ACGGGACGGGACGGGACGGGACGGGACGGGGCCGCCTCCGACAGCCCGGCCCGCCGGGGGGCTGCCCCAACCGCGCTCCCCTCCCCTGGTTACCGTGGCCACCCGTGCACCCCCAGCCGTGCCCCGAGGTCCCCCAGGGGCCCCAATACCCCAGTTTGCCTCCCTGAGCATCTCCATGCCCTGCTTCTGGTACGCACATCCCCCTGCATCCCCACGCCCTTGTCCCCACGTCCCCCTGCATCCGCATTCCTAAACCCTAATCCCTAGGTCCCCCGGGACCCCATGCCCGTCCCCTAATCCCTCGGGCGCGGCTCAACCCCTCCCGAGTGGCCGCAAGAGGCTGCCCTGGCAGCGCTGCCCGGTTGTGCCAGGAGCCAGGCTGCCCTCAGCCGCCAGTGGCCAGAAAAGCTGATTTTATCGGTGAAACCATCGCCGGGTGTTTCCTGCCTGGATGCTTTGTTCCCAGCGCCAGCCCCTGGCAGCAGGCACAGGATCCAGCCAGCCCAGCATGGGCAGGCACAAGACACCCCCCAGAGGTCGTGTGGGGCTGGAAGAGGTTCTGCGTGGGGCTGGGGTGGTGTGAGCATGATGGTCTGCAGACCTTACTGGGATGTCCCCAAGCTGGTGGCCTCCAGAGCTCAAGGCTTGTGGCTGCCGACCCTCTCCCGTGCTGTGATGGGAAGCGACCGAGACCCTGGCTGTGTGTGGGGGTTGTCTCGGGTTGTGCTGTCACCTCCCTGCAGAGCGGCAGGAAGCCCCGGCAGGCCAGGGGTGCGCGATTCCTGCACGGCTCCTCCGTGGATCCTGCGTGGTTCCTGCTAAGGGTTCCAGCAGCAGGGAGGGACTGTCCCCACATGCCGAGCGGCCTTTGCAGGTGTCCAAAAGTGAACAAGCGCCTCAGATGCAGCATCAGCCATGACATAAACATGAGCTCAGTGGGCCCTCGATGCGCTCAGGCAGGGTGGGGACACTGCCTGCCTTCCACTGAGGAACACGGCTGGAAATGTGGGGCAAGTTTTCCTCTGTGTGTGCAGTTGGTGTGTGCTGGGGCCAGGACTGCTCCTGCTGTCTGTCAGCCTCCCCACGGTGTCACAGCTCCACCAAGAACAGAGTTGTTCCCACTGTGGATGTGCGTGTTTCTCCTCCATCCCCTCAGGCTGCACCACCAGCCTCAGCTCTGGTGTGTCCCCCTCCTGTCCCGCACCCAACAACCGATGCTGTTTGACTGCAGCACCTGTGACCTGGCAGGGCCTGACCCTTCTCACCCACGGGCCAGCCCAGCAGCCCTTGGGGATGTCCCGCTCCAGTAGCGCTCCCGTGCTCACCGCCCTTCCCTCCCATCAGGTTTTAATAATCGCTCTCTTGCACAATACGGGAAACAATTGCAAAATCCCAGGGCCAGCTGTCTCGCCAGGGCTGCTGAAGAGCTGCCGTGGAGGGGCTGTCCCCACGCTGCTGGGCAAGGGAGGGGGCTGCTGCTGCCAGCTGCAGGGTGTCCTGCAGACCCCTACCAGTCAAGGTGTCTCACCCAGTGCCCAGACCCCTCACTCCAGCACGCAGTGCTGTACTGGGCTGCTCAGCTCTAACCCAGCAGATACCGAACTCTACTGACAGCCCCAGCTGCCAACAGACCTGGGACTCTGTCTGAGCCACAGGCCAGGATGTCTGACTTCATGTCCCAGACTGGGAGCCAGCCCTGGGTCCCCAGGTGAATTGCTGTTCCCAGACAGCGCAAGGACGGGTGGTGCTGCCAGGGCGTTGTGTGAGACTGTGCTCTCACAACCTCAGTGTGAGGACATGGAGGGCACGTCTGGTGGCCACAGGCTTAGCAAACTGTGCACTGGGTCTGGCCAGCAAACACTCTGACACTGTGCTGGAGTAGTGAGGGGACCTCTAGTGTGGTGGTGACAAGTCCCACGTGTGCCTCACCACCATTTCCTGGGCAAAGGTGGGAGAAACCAGATAACCAGGCATCAACCTGATGAACCCCCTCAGAAGGGTGAGGGAGGTTCTCGTAGGGCAGTGGCACCAGCAGCGGCTTTGGGAAGAGCAAGGGCCTCCCCGGGACTGGGTGGATGCAGGGCTGAGGGAAGGGGTGCTGCTCCTCTGGGATGTGGCCTTGCCATGACTCCTGGGAGCACTCCTTGCTGATCAGCTGCCGATGGAACATTGCACAGGATGGATGGGCCTGTGGCAGTGGCAGCCTGGGGTGATCGGGTTCTGACTGGAGGGTTTCAGCCCTGAGAACCCCAAACCTTCTTTAGAGGTGGCTGGAGAAGCTTTTGATGCCCAGAGGTTCTCCCCTGTCGTGCCACACTCCCAGCTGTGCCTGTGCCAGTCCCACGCTGCTCTTCTGCTTTTCGCAGCAGCAGCTGTGGGTGTCGGGGCTGCGGCTTCGCCCCTTTTCCTCCCGCAGCTTCCCTTCTCCTTCCAGAGGCTCAGCCGGAGTTCTGCTTCCTTTTTCTTTCCCCAGTGCAGGGATGTGACTGTGACCCCGCTCCAGCTCTGGCCATCTCAGGGCTCTGGGTGCTGCCCCGGGGATGTGCCGGTGTCAGAAATGCGGGATGGGCGCGGGAATGGCCACAGCGGTTCGGCTCCGATGTAGGGTAGGATGGAGAAGGCAACTCCGGAGCCGTGCTGGGAAGGGCCCGAGCCCTCCGTGGCCTGTCCTGCCACGGCCCCACGTGCAGGTCCAGGCTGGGGCGGCGCGGCCCCGGCGCGGCGGAGAGGCCGGTGATGCCTGCGCGTCCTCCCGAAGGGAGGCAGCAGAACACCGCCTATGGCAGCGCGGCGGCGGGCGGACGGAGGCACTGGGAGGCGCTGGGAGGCACTGGGAGGCACGAAGCACCGCTGCTCCCGAGCTGCTCCTCCTTGGGCAGCCCTCCATCTCCTCTCGTGACCCCTGAGACCCCCATCCAGCGGGTTTGGAGTGATACTGCCTCCGGAATCTGCAAAGCCACTGGAGCAGGACAGCAGGACACAAGTGACTGAGGGGGTCGATAGCCCAAATCCTTTCCCCCATCTTTCCAGGGGTTCTGGAGCCATGGAGACACCTGGTGTCATGGAGGTACCCCATAGGAACACCCCGTGCCGTGGGGACACCTGGTGCCGTGGCCCCAAAGCCATGAGACGGGGGGCAAGGTGACAGCTCAGAGAGTCCACCCACCCACCCACCCACTCACCCCCCACGCGTGGGGCAGCCAGGCAGGGGCACTCCACAACTCCCCAGTCCAGTGCTCTGGAGTGGCCATGTTTGGCCACAGTGTTTCCCCCTGATCCCAGGGGATCTGCAATGCCATGGACCATCCCCGGGCTGATCCATCCTCGTCCATCCCTGAGAAGCCCCTCGGTGGGATGTGGCTCGATGGCGGAACCCTGACCATGGGCTGCAGGGGATGGGCAGAGAACACAGAACCTGAACCCCACATTTTTCTGCTGTGAGGTTAGGAGGTGACAAGTCCCTGTGGGGAAGGTCCCTGACAGCCACAGGAACTTAGTCCAGAACAAGAGCAGAGCAGATGCTGGTGGCTGGAGACCCCGCACGGGGCATCCCTGGGCTCAGAGGGTCTGTGGGGGCACGGGGCCAAGCGAGGCAGCAGCAGGGGCAGCCTGGGGAGCAAAACTGTCCCCAGTGGCAGAACAGGGCTGGCAGCCCCTTCCCCAGCTCCACTGGGCACAGCGGCCGAGGGCCCACCACTTCCTCCGGCACGGGGAGCTGACAGACAGTTTGGGGGGCTACAAATCAGACCTGAAAAGACGGGGCTGGACAGGCTGTCTGGGAACTCGTAACCTGAGCCCCAGGAAAGGAGGACTCAGGAAAGCGCTTTCAGCAATCATATTCATCATCTTCAGCTCAGGCTCATTAGGCTCGCGGAGCCCGGCCCCGCCACCGCCAACGCCTCCCGCACGCAGATAGAGCCGCCGGCTCAGACAAATAAATGCTTCCAGCTTCCCGGTGGATGCGGCAGGTCAGGGAGCATCTGATGCCAATTACCCGCGGTGTAGGGTTCCCTGGCCCTGCTCGCCAGCACCGCGGCTCCTGCGCTCCGGCCCTCCCGGCCGGCTCTGCCCCGGCCACGGGGTGCTCGGCCACCTACACGTCCCCTCCAGCTTGGTGTGGCCCCATGGATCACCCTCTGCCAGAAGCCATGGGGGCAGCCACAGGGGAGAGTTTTGGTCTCCCGTTGCAGCAGGAAGAGCATCCCTGTGCCACCGAGGTTTGGGCTCCTCCATCCTGGGATCCAGGGACTGGCACAGGGACTGATCACCTGAGCATTTCAGGGGATGCCTGAAGGCCACCTGTCCACGTGGCCATCCCCACCAGCACTGGGCACCAGAGTGTCACTGCCATCACTCCCTCCCAGGCTGTCCCCAGCACACATGGTCACAGCACGGTGTGGCAGGGACCCTCCTCCCTGCTCCCCAGTGCAGGGCAGAGGGTGGACAGATGCCCTGGCTGGTGCCCAGGTTTGGAGCCATCCTGGCCGAGGGTTTGGCAGAGCCCTAGGCACTAGGCAGCCCTTCACCAAGCAATGGGAAAGGTGCTGGGGCTGTGCATCACCATGGGACAGCACGTGGGTGCCCTGCACCCTGCTGAGCCCACCGCGTGTGGGTCCAGACATCCCCGGGGCAGCACATCCTCATCTCAGGGGCTGAGCTGTGGGAGTCACCATCAGGTTCAGGTCCAAAATTACGCTGGACCATGGAAAACCACAGACAGGGCTGGGAGGGGCCCCCGAGATCCAGGCCTCCATCCTGAGGGGTGATGGCAGCCAGCACAGCCATGTGGCCTCACCAAGGCCCCCCTCGCCCTGCAGCTCTTGGGGACAGCTGCACGTCCCCCGTCCTCGGGGCTCACCCTGGCCTGGACATCCTTAATTGCCCAAAGGTTGCTGTCCCCGGGCCGGGGGCCACGTGTCGGAGTGACCCCGGGCAGGAACCTGACACGGACGCGAGTCATTCGGGATCAACGCTGGGGGCCAGGAAATTGCAACGGACACGAACCTAAATAAGCTGCACGTCCCCCCAGGTAATCAGGGGCCGGGCCAGATTCCAGCTGACAGCTTAAATGCCTTAATTCCTTGGCCGCTGTGGTTCGAGGGGGTCCCGTGTGCCATGGGCTTCTCCCAAACGGTCTCTGAGCTGGAGATTTGTCTGTAATTGGAGGCGTGTTGCATTCCCCTGAAAGTAGCCAGGTCCCACTGGAGGGGGGCTGCGGGAAGGCAGCAATTTCCCTTATGGAATTATTTACCTGATTAGAGAGTTTATTTTATCAAAATTGCTTCAGAATGGGGCTGCTCAGTGTGTCCAGCATGGGGAGCTCCCCGGTGGGGCTGGCGAGCTGGAGACAGGTAATTTGTGTGGTTAATGGGACTAATCCACCAGGCAATTACACCAATAGATTTCACGGCTGCAAAGTGCTCTGTTCCCATTAATTAAAAATCTGTTAAGAAGATTAGCATGTAAAGGCATCAAAAGAAACCCACGAGTTTCTTTCCTCACCAGCCCTCGAAGGCGAGTGTGGGAGTGCTGGATTGCTCACATTAGCACAAAAATTATTCTTTTAAAGGTAAGGGCTTCGCATCCAAAGGAACCGCTGACAGTTTTCCCTGACTTCCCTACCAAGAGGTTCTTTATCTTTAATTATAGTTTGTTTAAATTGGGCCTGATTGTTCATGTGGAGTGTTAGCTTAAATATATTTGGAGCGCGTGGTTCCCCTGCGTGTGGCAGCGCAGCGAGAGGAGGGCAGCCCCCGGCTCAGCCCTGTGCCCCGGCAGGTGCCCCGCTCTGGGCTGGTGCTCAGGACCGCTCAGGAGGGGATGAGGGTCCGGGGGACTCTGAACTCAGCATCCCACGGCTGAGATGGTCGCAGCAGAGCAGGAGCAGGCATGGCAGTGCCACCATTGGCCGGGGCTCAGCCACCAAACCTGGCCCTGCAGTTGGGCTGTGTGGGCACCTCCCTGATGCGGTGGGGAGCCAAGACCTCTCCAGAGGCTTCTCTGCGGCATAAATCCCATGCCAGCACCACTTGCACCCCGCAGACACCCCGCTGCCATCCCCACGACGCTGCTGCCGGCCAGCCCGGCTCTGCTCGGCCCCTCGCGCAGCGGCGGGGCCATCCCTGGTCTTTGTCCACAGCCAGACTCGAGCAAAACAAAAGCAAATTCCCCGGCAGCTGAAGGTGCCATTTTTACGGCTGGGCTGAGCGAGGAAGTATTTTTTGATCTCTTAAAAATCCTGAATATTATCTGACAGTTTATCTTGTTTCTCGCATCCGTGTCTTTGCAGCAACGCCAGCTCATTTACATGTGTATTGCGCCTGCCTCCACGGGTGCTGAGGTCAATTGAAACTCAAGAAAAGAGGAGAAATTTATGCAAAACTGTTGATTGCATTTGTATGTAATGAAATCATCCAATATTCATCTGACTATAGACTCTAATCTGAAAGGAGAAGTGAAGGACATAAGAGTCACTGGAAAGCAATAATGAGCTTCTGTAGTGATTAAAAAAGCACTTGAGCTTTCTGAAAATCCAGCCAGAAATCGTGTCTAATCAACACGGAATATAGGAGGCAGAGATTACATTGATACATTTTGCAAAGCTCACTGTTGAAAATGTATGCGCGCTGTAAACTCTGACATGCCATCCAGGGTCTGTTGGATACAAATCCGGGCGGCACAATCAGCGCCCGGCTCGTCCCTGGCACAAAGCAATCTCGGTGTCTCTGCTCGATGACTCACAAGGAGCGCAATCACATCTATTTTGAAGAGCAATGTTGTTTTTTAACTATGTCGAGAGCTTCCAGCTTCCTTGGACTTTTTCCTTGCCTTCGGCTCCGTTTCGAGCGTCCCCGCGGCCGCTCAGCCCGGGAGCTGGCGGGAGGCTGGTGCCTGCCCTGGTGCCTGTCCAGCAGCTCGGAGCGGACTGGAACATCCTGGTGGTGCTGAGCATGGCTGCTGGGCAGCCTGAGAAGGAAGCGGTCTCTCCCGAGCAGGGATGTGCACAGGGATGTGTCCCTTGTGCTGGCAGTGTGACCCCTCGGGGACCCCCACTCTTCCAGGCCACGGCAGCACTTGCCAGGTGTGAACACAGCAGTGCCTCAGGTCGACAGATGCCGTTGGCAGAGGGCTCCTGGTGAGGGCAGAGAGGTGTGGACAGCCCAGGGCAGAGCGTGAGGGGTCTGGCCACGGCCCTCCCTCCCCCCCTGCCCTGCACCACCCACGGCATTTGCGGCCGAGGCCAAACCATTTGGTGGCCGATGTGGCGTCACTGACACAGACCCACATTACACCAGCCCAGCTGCTTTCTGGCCCGAGTTCCTTCCCCTCCTGGGTTATTTGGCACAGCTGGGGCTCCTTCCCACCCGCCAACAGCGTCAGCTGCAGCTCCTTATCAGCTCTGGGTGCAATCCAGGCTGGAACCAAGTGAGAGGTTCCTGCTGGTGCTGCTGGAGGAGTGTTTGTAGCCGGCAGACCTCGTGCTGCAGCTCCTGGTGTGGAGCAGCAGGTGATTTATGCTGCAAAGGGTAAGTGGGACCTGTCCAGAGCTGCACTGTGAGTGAGCTGCTGGTGCCCATCCTCTCTTTTCCTGGGTGGTGCTGCTGTGGTCCTGTGTGGTTGGAAGGTGCTGGGGCTGGTGCTTTCTTCTGCTTGTCCTGCAGTGCAAGGTCCCACAGGGAGCAGGATGGGCTGGAGGGGCAGAGCCCGCTGGGCTCACGCGTTGTCTGCCCTGCTTTGGTGGTACCAGGGCTGAGAGCGGCATCTGTGGATGCTGTGGCTGCTCCTGGCTGATGCAGAGCACAGGACTGAGGTGGGGAAGCAAATAAATGGGCTCTCCAATCATCCAGACAGCTCCATCCCCAGCCCAGCGCTGGAGCGGTTTTACCACAGGTTTTATTTCCTGGGAGGTGCAGTGAGATGCTACAGCGTGAGGAAGAGCAGTAAATATTTGGGAAATTCCTCCATGCAGTGACCCCCTGCAGCTCCAGTGCCTGCCTCCACCAGCCCATCATCACCCCTCCAGGGCTGGGGAATGGGAAGAGGCTGGAGAAACACTCGTGGGCAGCAGTTTTCCACCTGCCCTGGCTTTGTGGAGCTGCCAGCTCAGCAGCTGCTGCTCCCGGGCAGGTATCAGGAAAACCCTTCAGGGCCAGGCTGCTGCAGGGATGCTGAGGCTGCAACAATGGCAAAAGCCCAGTTGATAAATGTCGAAAGAAATCTAGTAATCGGCTGAAAGCAATTTCCCGAGCCGAGGAACCGCCCTGGGCTCGCCATCTTCCTTTATTCATTTATCATGGCAAGGGCTTCGGCCAAAATACACAAAGCAGAGAAATTGTTGACATGTGGGGCCCTAGCAGAGCAAATCCTTCATCCTCCTCCCCCTCCCCGTGGCACACAAACTAACTTTTTTGGGAGTTGTTTATTTAAGGAGTGCAGAGCACTCGGCGCTCTTTGAACCCAAATGCCTTGGGAGCAGGGCTGGGGGGCTGCCACCACCTTCCTGCTCCTGCCATCGCCGAGCCCACTTGCTGCCAGCGGGAAGTACCTGCTGGCAGTGAGGAGCTGAGCTGTGGGATGTGCTCAGGGCCTTGTTCTGCTTCTAGCTCCTCCAGCCCCTCAAATGCGGTGCTAGTGGCTCGCACAGGTCCTCTGTAACTGGTCAGTGGGGGCAGATACTGGGTTTGGAAAGTTCCTGTGTTGGCTTTTGGTCTTGTCGGTCCTGGCTAAAGCAGCTGTGCTGGCAGCACTGGTTTCAGTTCTCTGCCTTGGGAACCACAGAGCCCTGTCCCCTGCCCACCCTGCACAGTGAGTGCTGAGCTCCCTCTCCCCTCCCCAGTGGGGCAAACGCTTCCTTTGGGACACGGGAACCCAAGGGAACACACCAACCAGGCTGCTGCAAGGCTGCTCCTCCACATCTCATTTTGACTTTATTTCAAGAAAAAATAAATGCTGAGGTTTGCAGCAGGACAGTGCAGGCTCCCCCTGCACGTGTTCCTGGCTCCTGGCGGGGCAGGAGCAAACATGGGGTGTGAGGTGAGCAGGGCAGTCCTTCCTCCTCAGCTTCCCTGGGAGCCCTTCCAGCAGTCTCCAGTCCTCCTTCTGGATGTTTTATTTCTCATCTCATTTCACCTAGTTCTGTTCCCACCTGGATGAGCAGTGAGGAGAGTTCCCCCCTCCCTCCAGCACTGCCCAGGCGGGCAGTGGGAGCAGCCCAGAGCTGCTCATCCCTGAGGCTGCTGCCTCCAGGCAGAGATGAGTGCTGGGGCACATGGCAGTCCATTCCTGCTCAAGGGGGAGTGTGTCCATTGGGATGGTGTTTATCCAAGCAGCTCCTTGGTCTTTGCTGCCAGCAGCTTGTCCATCTCAGCGACAGCCTCATCTGCCATTTGCTGGATCTGTGGCAAGACAACACAAGTCAGAGTCCTGTGTGAGGTGATGCCAGCGTTTAAAGGGAAAGGAGTGACTGCAGGGCAGGGCAGAGACCTGCTGGCACCGGAGAAGAGAGGGCTGTTCCCTCCTGCAGCACCATCAGAACACACAGGTAACAGCAGGAGCCTTAGTACATGCCAGGAATACACAAACCCAGTAACCATCTGTTTGTTTCTTGTGAAAAGAAATAAAATGCTGTTTGTCCAAGCCCTGCCCAGGGCTCAGCTCTCCTGGTAACATGGGATGGACATGGCAAGAATGTAAATGGGATCAAAATGTGCAGGCCCTTGAGTAAGAGCAGGTAAAGGCTGGAGCACACCGGGGGTTAGGCACTGGTTTCACAGGATTAAGTTGTGCTCGCTCCCAAGGTCTAACTATGACCTTTCCTCGTGCGGAAAAATCTGGGTACGAGAAAAAATTCCACTGGAGATGTTACCTCTACCAGTGCAGAAAACCATCTGTCTGCTCTGGGGGAGCTGCTTCCCAACAGGATTTGGTTACAATGGCATGGCCATTTTTCCTGCGTGCACAAACGCTCTGTATATCGATGTTTATTTTTGTGAGCACACAGAGAACTGTCCCAGAGCATTTGCAATGTATCTAACTTTAGCTGTTAATAAACAAACAGCTAAGAAGTAATGGCCTGCCTTCAGAGGCATCAATTCAGCAGAACACTTAGGCTTGTGCCTGAGTTTATGCCCAAGTAATTGACTTTAGTGACATCTGCTCTTAGGGAATTAGGCATGTGCTTAAGTATTTTCCTGAATTGGAGCCAAAAACTCTGAACAGAGATAATCCTGCTAGCCTTTTCATTAATAACAACTGAAACAATCCTCATTAACACCAGCTGTTTGCAGTGGCCAGGCACTGGGTGAGTGGTGGTACAGACACGGACGTGGATTGTTTCGCTCCCCCAGTTCAGCTGGTGTGTGCAACGATCCCTCGTAGTACAAAAGCTTCTGGGAAATGGTTTTTCCCTGTGTCAGTTTACAGTGGTTCATATCATAAATCTGGCTTTGAGATTGAAGTCCCAAATCTCACAAAGAAAAAGCAACTACAACAGCCATTGCCAATTCCAAACACGCAGCCCATTCCCCCACTGGGCTCTCAGTGCTGGAGATTTGTCAGCAAGGGCTGGGACAAACCACTGAGCTCTGAGACACCAGGATATGGCAGAAGGGAAGAAAATTACCTGCTTTTCTAGCAGCCAGATGGTATCTTCTGACACTTTGCTCTTGGACTTCTTTACCTGGTTGATGCTTTTGCTTCGCACCTTTCTCAGGGCCTCTTTGGACTTGTTGGTGGACTGCTTGGCCAGCTTGGCCAGGTTCTCCCTGTGCTCCCTGGTGACCCTAGGGACAAGGGGAGAAGAAAAACACCACAAGGAAAACAGTGTCATGGGTGGCACAGTCAGATTCGTTTGGGTAAATGAGCGATCCTCTCTGACTGCTGCTGCCCAGCCCAGGGTCACCCAAACGCTGCTGGTGTTAGACAGACCTTGCTCTGTTTGGAGGCCCTGTGTGTCACAGAGCAGAGGGACTGAACAGGTCAGGGCACATTTTCATTCTGCTTTGGTCCACCTGGAAAAACCAGCCACCTCTGTACAGCATCCCCAGGGCAGCACACCCCGGGGAAGCAAGTCTTGAGCCTGGAAGGGAAAGTCTCCAGCCTGGCCCTAAGCTGGGGAACTTGGACTGAATCTTACTTAAGTTTATAGTTGTTGCTGTAGTGCCTGAAAGTCATGCTGAAATGTTCAGACTTCCCTTATTTCCTGCTGCCAAAGCATCTGTGGGAAAGAGGAAAAATCCAGCTCCAGACTTGAAAGATGGAACTGAAAAGTGTCATCCTGAAAAGCATAATCCTGCAAAGCCGGGAGGAAACCTTAGTTCCTGAAACTCAGATTCATCTTCCTACAGCTGAAGAGCCTGAATTGAGGACGGGGAAGCTACAGAGTTTATCTTTCACTCGACTTTATTCCAGCTCACCATGACCAGGATTTCCCACTGAGATGATGTGAACACGTGGATTGACAAGAGGATGCTGCTGGACATGGTCAGCCACAGGTAACTTGGCCCACCTTCAGCTCCACCTTCCCCCAAACGTGGGGCCAGTTATTGCTGTGGTGCCACAAGAAAATCCTGAATTTCCCATTCCAAACTGAAAACTGCAGGTGGTGAGGGGGTCTGACCATCAGAAAGTCTCAGGAATGGCTGGGGTGTCCCTTCAGCTCTGGTAACGCTCCAGCACCTACAGCTGATCACTGTCAACTGCTAGTGCTGAACACTAATATTTTAATAATTTTCATGGCTATTGGAGTTTCTGGAGAGGGAAAAACCTCGGTGCTCTTGCTGAGACTTGCTAGCTCAAGGGAGATATTGCAAAATAAACATTTCACAGGAGTATTTACAAATTGGCTGTAGCAGCCTGGGTCACTGAAACAGTGGGGTTGACTTTTCCTGCAGAGAGCTCAGGAAATGTGGGGTGAGGGTGCCTGGGCTCTGCCCCACAGTGGGTGTGTGTTACGGGAGGCTGTGGGGGCACAGGGGGACCCTTGGCCCAGCAGGTCCCTTCCCTGCAGTCAGATCTCTCCCAGCAGATGTCTGCAGAGGCACTGGCCTCCTGCCAGCCATCTCTATTTGTTGGTGCCAGAGGGAACAGGCTTCCCAGAACCAGTTGGAAACTGCAGGAATTTGGGATGGCTAGGAAAGCCGACAGATCCAGAGAGCAGCACCCCAGCCCTGGCACCCAGGGCACCCTGGTGCTTGTCCCCTCCCTGGGAGATGGCCAGGGAATGTCACACAGAATCAAAGAATATCCTGAGCTGGAAGGGACCCACAAGGACCATCAGTTCAACCCCTGACCCTGCCCAGGATATCCCAACAATCCCCCCCGTCCCTCAGAGCGTTGTCCAAACGCTCCTGGAGCTCTGGCAGCCTCGGGGCCGTGCCCACTGCCCTGGGGAGCCTGGGCAGTGCCAACCACCCTCTGGGGGAAGAACCTTTCCCTGAGATCCACCCTGACTCATCACACGTGGTGGGAGGCTCCTGGTCAGCACAGGCTGAGGAGCGAGCAGGGATCCTTGTGATCCTCGTGCTTTCCCCGCATCCCAACATCGGCGCCTCCGGGGCTTCTCCACCTCCCCGGCCAGAGCTCCCGCAGCACACTGGGAACCACCGCGGCCGGCTCACAGGCAGAGGTCCCCGTGAGGGCAGATTCTCAGGCAGCTTTCTGGGGGGGGTGGGGACTCAATCCTGGCTGCTCAGCTTGGAGGGGGGGAGCTGGAAATCTCTCCCATCTCCTGCTGGGTGGCGGGGGAGCCGCTCAGCGGCGGGAGCCGAGCGCGGCTCTCGCGAGCTGTGCCGAGGGTATCGCTCGCCTGCCCGGGGCTGCCGAGCCTTGAAGGAAATGTTTTTGTTTATGCAGCGCTGCCAGATTTCCTCTGCTTCTTGGCACGGGGTCACAGCTTTCATGCCTCCTTGTCTGTCTTTATTAACACCAATTTCTTTTTATCACCGTGCAGTGCCGGGGAGTTTCTCAGCGGGTTTTATGTTCCAGCCAGACTGTGTGTAAATTCTCAGCAACGCTACCAACAGTGCCAGAAGTGGACACTTTTCCAAGCAGATGCTGTTTCTGGTTAAGGAATCCATCAACACGAGCCAGGGCCATGGTTTCTAAGCACAGTTTTTTAATCCTGCCCCTAGATGTGAGACTTTTAAGCTGCTCTGAGGTATGTTTTCTTTCCTATCTAGTAGCCAAACCCTACTAGTAATCCCTACCACCACTTAAAGCTTAAAAAAAAAAAGTGTGAAGTGAACTTGGGGAAGGCGTGCCAGAGTGGGGAATGAGGACAAGGTCCCCAGTTGTCACCCCTGCTGCCCTTCCTGCAGCTCACGGAGCAGCAAGCTCAATTCCTGCTGTTCCCCCAGGGACCAGGACAAAGCCTGGTGAATGACATGTCAAGGGGGGTCACACCACACACCATCCCACGAGTAACATCTTTTTTTTCTGCCTCCCCCAGCTCCAGTGGTTCCAGCACTGCAGCCCTTGGCAGAGCAGACCCACAGCGAGCACGCCAGGGCTCGTCCGAGCACAAGACATTTATCCGGGTAAGAGCAATTTCTGTATCTCAAACACGAGGAATTTCCTGTGAAGGAGAGGGATCAGTTAAAGGAAAGCAGGCTTAACTAAACACTCTGCATTCATAATTGCAGATAAACACAGGGTGCAGCGTTTATTGCACAATAAAAAGCAAGTGACAGGCTCCTGACGATGAGCGAGTGCAGCTCGGTGTGCTTTCAAGTGAAATGTTTTGGGTCCTTTCTCCCCACAGCAGGTATCTTTGCATATTTCTTAAAGGGCAAAGGGGAAAAAAAAAAAGCTCACAATGAGTCATTAAACTTTCAAATGAGTCATCTGGCTTTCAGTAAAACATGTGTAAAAATATTACTGATTTACAAACAATATCCAGTGTAACACAATGGGTCCAAAAAAGATGGATCTAAAAATGAGGCAATACCATAAAAGACACAAGGTCAGGTCAAATTCGGCCAAGAGATCAACCAATACAAACGTTCCCATGGCTGGTTCCTTCTTCTTATTTTTATTTTTAAACCCTCAGAGGCTACTCTTTATACAAATAAATATTGCCTAGGCAGTGTTAGCCACAGAAACAGGCGAATGCCTCGGGGAGCAGAGGGATCCTGCCAGGCAGCAAAAGTAAACACCAACCTCACGAGTCTATTTTTTTTCTTCTGCTGAAACTGCAGTGCAAAAACTAAACTAACAGAATAAATACTGAGAAGCAATTCAGGGATACAGTATTAAAGAGAGGCCTCTTGCAGAACTTGATTGTTTCTGGCCCCCCTCTCTGCATTAGGGCATTTTAAAAGGCTGGAACTGTCTGCTTGTCTTTTTGATAAGTGGATGAAACTCCCAAAGACCCAGTCGTGTAACTGGAGAGCAAAGGGGACTGGAGGTGCCGGTGAGGGCAGACCCACAAGGCACAGCTCCCAAAAAACCTGCACTCAGGACTTCCCAGGCACCCAAGCAGCCAGGAACTGCAACCCTGACACACCAGAGGAACACTGGAGCACACCAGGCAGAGCTTCCCCAGGAAGAGAAGACTTGTTTTCGCTCTGCAGCACCACAGAAGATGGTGACAGACCATACACATTTGTTTTAAAACACAGTATTTTGTTAAGGCTTCGGATTTGCAGTTTTGGAGTTTCCTCCCCTGCAATTCGTATTCAAGGATGACCCAAGCGCCCATTAACAATCAAACCACTGTGCAGCAACCCGGGAGTCTCAGCAATTATGAAGATAATGGTGCCCTCCTCCTCCTCTGCCTCCTCTCCTGAGGAATGGGGGAAGGGCAGGGAGCACGGGGAAAGAAAATCAGCAAATAGAATGATAATGTCATTGCCTCTCCCCGACTGCAACGGAAAGCTGCAATTAGACTTCTCTGATGAAAAGGCTGGGTAAAATTCCATAGAATTTTTAAAGGGGATCTAAAGCACGAGAAATACCTGGTTCACCTTTCCCAAGAAGTCACCTGCTTGTGCAAGGGGTTTGAGCGCTCCCTGCGTGAGAGCTGCTTTCCCCTAGCCCAGGGTGTGAGTTCAGGTACAGCCACACCTGCCCAGAGTATTCAGGTGCTCCATAAGGTCTGAGCCCCCCAGGAACTCGTGAGCTTTCCTTGTGCCACCCAACCCTGGTGCCCCTGTGCCAGGCAGTGTCTGTGCCAGCGAGTGGAGCTGCTGGGAGCCCTGATTTCACCTGAAAGGACCCCCAGTCCCAGGCAGAGCCCACAGCGCACTAAGGGATCATCAGGATTGCTTCTCCTGATCCAAACTGAAGCACGGATGCAGTGGCCACCTCCTGCCTTGTCCAAGGGCTGGGAGTCACCTGTGATGGGTGAGGGAAGCAATGCTCACCCCCTGGCCAGGGGCAGCCTGCTTTTCCATCAGCCCCACACCAAAACTCCCACGCGGCCATCAGTTACACAACGTACATTAGATGAGAAGAGGGAGCAGATTTTTCAGTCAAAGCTCTAAATTTCCCGCCTCTCCCTTTCACCACTTCCTCTCAGTGCTCTCTGCACCAAGGTGCTACTCACCCCTAATACTACTGGTTCACTAAATTCCCTCCTGCCTTACTGCTGCCCTGTGCTGGTGCAATTCTGGGAATTTAGGGCAGGGCAGCAAAGAATCAGCCCCTGGACTGAAGCAATACAGCTTCAAAAGCCTTTGGCTCTCCTGCAGAGTGCTGCAGCCAGCAAGGACCAAGACTTCTCTGCAGGGGGAGGATGAAGAATAAAACCAACCACCAGATGCCAAGATGTGATGACTTAGGGTTCAGACACTTGGAAGAGGTTCTACCAGGCGCTTCTAGGGGCTCAGATTTTTTTCCAAACCTGAACTTACAGCTATTTGGAAAGCAGCTGCATTGGGATATTCAGCAATCATGCATGTTTACCCTCTGAAGGGCACTCACTGCAACCTACTGTGTTGTCTTGCATGGTGATGAGCTCGGGCATCGATACTCACTTAGGAACTGGCACCCGAATCATCGTCCCGTCCACCTCGGGGTTCAGGTTCATGCCACTCTCCCTTATAGCCTTCATGGCTGCAGCTGTGCTCTGTAAAGCAGATCAAAAGGTAAAGGGAATTAGGAAATAATCATTCCCATATGCCAGAACTCTGTCAATAGTTGGCAATCCATCTCCATGGAACATGGAAACATTTACTTCTGTTACCAGTAAGATCAGGAAGTTACATTGGTGCAGAGAGCTTTGATCAAACCGAATGGGAAACTACGGCCGCTCGTATCGGGGTAGGGGGGCACCCAGGGGGGAGAGGGGAAGGCAGGCAACAACAGAAGAAAACTGTTTTGCTTCTTTGAAACTATGTGAATGGTTTGAGGCAACGCAGAGCGAAACCGCAATAAATTCCCAAGGCAGAGCCTGACTGTGGCGAAGGAGATGAAAGATTCTGAGCATTTAAAAATTCCAGTTGAATGTTTCCCACTAGAAATCAGCCAGTGCCAATTCTGAAACGTTAACAAACTTAACCACTTCAGCACTACAACCCGACCACAGGACATCGGGGCAGCAGCAGATGGCTGAGAAACAGCGCCCGTGCCCAGCCCTGTGTTTATTTCACAGCTCATTACTGAGGATTAACTTCTCAAAACTCCCCTGCCACTGGCTGGTGCTCCGCTCTGCCTAAAAGGTGGGGTGGCAGGTTTTCCTGGTGACTGCAAGGTGATTAAAAGGCTTTGTCTCCATCCCAGGGCACAGGCTGTGCCTCTAGCGAGTGCCAGGCTTTGGGGTTAAAGCAGAGCTTGGCCGGGAGCTCCTGCGAGGCTCTGCCAGGTCGGGTCGTTCTTGACGTTGACAAGCCCAAGGAGTTTGTACTCCTGTGGCACTTGGGTGGTGTTTCCTACCAGGCACGATGCTATTTCTGATACCCTCTGCCATCATTAACTTTAGCTCCAGGCTGCTGCAGTATTTATGTCATTCAAACCGTATTTATGAAGCTCAGCTTTTGTCATCTGAGGCACAAACTGAAGCTCTGCAGATCTGATCAGGTCCCTGACACGTGCCATCACTGAACCTAATGAATGCTCTGCTGGTGTTCTGTAAGACAACTGCTGTCCTCTGAAACTACAAGGGCAGAGAAAATGCAACCAAAATGATCTCAGCACATTAGGAATAAAAAGGGACAGTGCTTGCTCTGTAGGAAAGAAATGCTCAGTAAAAACTGTGTTGTTTATCATAGGCATTGGAGGAGATGGAAGGAGGGGAAAATATTGCAATATTGCCCCTATCCTCTCGCAGCCCACGACAAAAAAAAAGCATACTTAAAAAACCAGCATCTTGTTTTATAACTCTTGGGCAAACAGACTTTGCCCCTGCAAGTCCTTTTCTATGATTATTTTATTTCTCACTCTTCAGGCACTTTTATTTTCTTCTCAGTGTCATGAAGTACTGACTATATGCTGTGAATAATGACATCAGGTAATCATGTCTGTAACAGTTTTAAAGAGTTCAGTCTATCACAGAACAGGTATGGTATAAAGCAACTGTATTGAGAGAGAGAGTTCAAGTGACAAGAGGTCCTTTGGCTTAGAAAGCAAATGTAGGCAGTGCTATACAGAGGATATTTAATTTCTCACATGGCCATTTGTCAGCCTGAGGTCCTGTTTGACACAGGGTAAGTCATGGAGTGCCTTCCCCGGCCCTCTCAGCGCCGGCTCTGCGGGACCTCAGCGCACTTGCTGATGAGGGGCCTCTGCTCTTCAGAGCCTTTGAACACTTTAAGAAACACTCAGGCATCAAGTGCCTTACACTGACCTCCTCTGAGACTTTGCTGACTTAATTAATTGGGGAAAGCCTTTGCAAAATAAATAGAGATAAGCCCTGGCAAACCTCCAGACGTGGGGTGAGATGAATCGCTAACCCTGCGCTTGCCCCTGGTCCCATCTGCCTGGCTCTGCCTGTGGGAGCTGCAGGGCACCCCAAGGGCTTGATCCCCAGGTGGGATTTGCATTGCTGCCTCATTTAGGGGCACGTCTAAGGCTCCTGCAGAAAATTAAGGGAACTTGTCTGTCACAGAAGATAACTTAAAGCACCTAATTTGTGTTCTGACCTGCAGATGCTGCCTAAGGAGGAGCTCACCAGCCTCAGCAGTGCCCAGCTCGAGCTCTGTGACAGCACTTAGCACAGCCCAGTCCCACCAGGGAGGCTCTTCAGAAGCTCAGAAGCTCCATCAGCAGCTTCTCCCACGAGCTCTCAGGGGTGTCCCCAGCCCTGGTGGTAAGTAAGCAAGTTTCAGAGGCGTTTGATGGCGTGTCCAGCACAAATTCCAGCTACACGGCTGGAACTGAATGAACACAACAGGCAGATGCTGTGTCAGAGGCACTTGTGTCATTCAGGTGAGTGTGTGTGTGCTCAGGACTGCTGGGTGCCATAAATACACGGGAAATGGGGAGGGCTGGCAGGGCACAGGGAATCCTCTCTGTGATTTAGAGTTGCTCTGCAGATCCACCTGACAGGAAAGCAGTCCCCAAAGCAAACCCCCTGCAGTGTGGCACTCACTGGATGCAGCCCTGAGAGCAATCCCAGCATGGAACTCTCCTGTGGCCCCTCACTGCTGCAGGTGAGCTGCTCTGTGAGGCAGGCAGGGCTGGGAATCGCTGTCAGCAGCAAAATGCCCCTTCTGTTCTGTGTCAGCACAGAGTGACACAGCCCAGCCACAGCTCCCAGCCCTGCCACGTTTGACTGATTTTGTCTAAGTGTTCCTTTGCTCAGCATCAACCTGTTTGTTCCCCTGGTAATTACCCCTTCCCAGTGCCTTCAGTCACGTGTCCTTCCTTACCTCTGGAAAATTGGTCATGTTCACGATAATGAGCTGTGGTGATTTCTGTGAGATCTGCCCCAGCTGGTTCAGTGGAAACTTCCCATCTTTGGTCACCACAGTTATGTGATCCAGGGCCCCTCAAAAGAACCAAACACAGGCACTTTCAGTATGATACAGCAGTTTGCAGCAATGCTGAAGAAAAACGTGTCTGCAGTGTCCCACTTCCCTCCTGCTTTGCAAAATATAGATGTTACAAAGGAAAAAAAAAAAGTGTTTATTCAGACTTCAGGGGCTGTTTGTGTTCAGGCACCCCCCGTGTATTCACAAGCTAAATATGTCAAAGCTGCTCTGAAGCACAAAAACATGAAAACAAAACCCTTGTTTGTTTTTGCTACTAGAATAGGAAAATTAAGCAGTATTGTTAAGAATGAAAAGGAAATCATTATTTTTTAATCCTTAGTATTTAAGGAAAATAAAAATGTCACTATAAAATTCAAGAAAAATATTGTCTTTGACTTAGCAGTGCTCTCTTAAACCCCTCTTTTTTTTCCCCCCAGGTCCCCAGAGGGGTGTTGTACACTGCCTAATTTAAAGTATTCAGTTTCTCCCTGAGCTACTCTTAATCTGCTCTCTCGTTTCTGCTGCAAAATGTTAACAGGCCAAAAGGCACGTGGGACAGGAGGTACTTTATCAGTGCAATTAAAAAAAATACCTACGGTTAAAATAAATAGTTAAGAGACCAAGCTATGCTTTCCAGCTCCATTAAACACAGAAGTGCCCCTGCCAGCGCTGGGGTGGTGAATGATTCAGATTTGGTCATTGTTTAATGTTAAATTTTATCCCTGAAACTTGATACACTTCCAAACGCGTAAGTTCAGAGTGTTATAGTAACTGTGGCTTAGTCAAATGTATTCACATTTCTTCCTAAAGCACAAAATCCACTAAGTGAAGGAGGCTTGTACAGGTCACTGCCCACAAAGATGCATGGCAAAAAGAAAGTTTGTATATGCCAGACACCGGCCTGATGGCAATTTCCAAAAGGCTAATTTGATGGCAATTGGATTTTTCCTGCCCTACTGCGCCATTAGCTGACAACCTGCTTCTCCATCACATCTGCAAACAGTTCAGCTAGAGACTTTTGACATCTCCCACTTACAAAAGCTATTTCCAGGAAGCTATTAGCCAAAATGGATTCTTCCTGGTCAAGCTCAGGGTGAAGAAAGCCTTTAGCTGGGATGTCAAGGCTGAAGCAACTGGGTGAACAAGTCCAGAAAACAAACCAAACAGCTCTGTAAAAATCAGAGTTCTCCGTTACTGCAACTTCTATCCTTATTTGCAGGTCACAGAGCATCACACAAGGAATTCACCAACCTGGTGAGGTTCTAACACTGATGTTCCTGGTGAAGTCTTCTTTCAGAGCTTTTACGACTGCCTGCATGTCCTCATTGGTCTCCTCCAAACTGATAATATCCTCAACGAGGGCAGCACTGATATTCACTTTGGCTTGGCTCTGCCCTTTACCTTTAGCTGCAGATTGCACAAAAAGAAAACAATTCATTTCTATTTGAGACAATGGTTAGTTGCTGCATCAGAAAGTAGACTCAGTTCAGAACTGAGTCTTAAGATAAACCAAAGTAACTACTTTTTAATGAGTACACAGCTCAGTGCTTGAGCACATGTGCCAAAATATATATATATATATATACACAAAAAATAGAGAAAGAGAGGGGTTGCAAAAGCAGGACAAAAGCTGCTGTTTTTACCCTTTTTGGTAGCCAGCTGTCTGCTCAGCAGCACCTGATGGCCACACTGCCTGCAGCCCTCCAGGAGCAGGGCAGGGCAGCCCGCGGGAGCCCCTGGCAGCCCCCTGCTCAGCAGGAAGGACGAACGGTGCAGCAGGGACGGGAGAGGACGGAGCCACCTCAGTGCCAGAGCCATCACCACAGCTCCTCTCTGAGCCACCTGGAAGAGAGGAAGGCAGAGGGGCTACTCGGCCTGCTAGAAACAACCTGATTTAGCGGTACCCATGGGCACGGGGTGACAGCGCAGCGACGCGGGCACTGGGGCTGGGGGGTGTGCAGTGCAAGGGGCTCTGCGGCTACCGGGTGTCAGCGTGGGCTTCGCACACATCCGTGCACATGGGCACGGGCTCCTGGCACAAGCCCCGCGGCCGGAGCAGCTCGTACAGCACCGGGCGTGGGCTGCAGGTTCGACCCCGCCCGCACGGGGCTCACTCACGGCGGCTGCGGGGCGCTCCTGCAGCCGCGGCCCTGCTGCGGTGACCCCTCCGGGACCCCCGGCCCTGCTGCGGTGACCCCTCCGGGACCCCCGGCCCTGCTGCGGTGACCCCTCCGGGACCCCCGGCCCTGCTGCG
>JAYRBT010000038.1:1712841-1726410 GCA_036023395.1 Myiotriccus ornatus
AGACACCGGACCGAGCCCGGACAGACACCGGACCGAGCCCGGACAGACACCGGACCGAGCCCGGACAGACACCGGACCGAGCCCGGACAGACACCGGACAGAGCCCGGCCAGACACCGGACAGAGCCCGGCCAGACACCGGACAGAGCCCGGCCCGGCCCCGGCCCGGCCCCGGGCACACCCCCGGCCATGGAGCCGGGCCGCCAGGCGCTGCCCCTCGAGAACGCCTCCATCCTGTCCGAGGGCGCGCTGCAGGACGGGCACCGCCTCTGGATCGGCAACCTCGACCCCAAGATCACCGAGTGAGTCGCGGTGCCCCCGGGGACGGGGCCGTGTCCCCCCGGGCCGCGTGTGCCCTGCCTGGCGCGGCCCCGGCCCGGCCCTGCGGCCCCCGGGGCTCGGCGCCGGCGCTGCCGTGCCCCCGGTACCGGGTGCCCCCCGCTTTGGGTGCCCCGGGAGGCGGCACAGGCTGGTGCAGCACCCCCAGCTCCTGCCTGTGCCCCCCTGGGAGCGCGGGGGATGAAAATATCCTCGTTCTCTGAGCCGGGGGAGCGGGGGAATATCACACTGGAGACTTTTCAGGGTGACGGTGGCCAAGCAGTGGTAAAACAGGACACGGCCCTGGAAATCACAGCGCAGAGCGGTTGGGGTTTGTTGGGAAATGAGGTCTCGCATCCCCTGTGTCGCACAGGAGCCTGGTTCTGTTTGGTGGGTGTGGGCTGAGCAGAGGAGAGTGTCTGAGTGACGAGGTGGGAGTGCTGTGCTGGGTGACTGCACAAACCAAGCACGTGTGTCTGCAGTTTGTGTTTTCCCCAGGCTACAGATAATTATCCCCTGAGCAAACACAACGTTTGAACAGCTAAATTGTCAAGGGAATGTGATGTGATGTGCTGTCCAATGTTTGGATGGTGTGCCGGGAAATCAGTAGGTTGTTTTAAAAAGAAAAAAAAAAGAAACCAAACCAAAACAATTTGGGGTTTGCACACTCCTGAGAAACAAGCATTTTTGATTAACTATTGTGTGTGTCTGTCATGGAATACTTTCCCTTCCTGGTCCTTTCTGTGTGTGTGCAGGTGCTGGGGTTTTGTTCTGAGTGTGGTTCATCTGAGCAGAGCAGTTCCCTAATAGCCCCTCAGTGGGATCATTAATGCATTGTGCTGTTCAGCCACTCAGCTCTGGGAGGTTTCTGCATTAATTACCATTTTTATCCCACTCCCAGCTCCCTTGCTCTGGTTTGTCCACATTCACTGACCATGTCAAATCAGATACAGGAATTCCTGAGGGTGTCGTTTGCTGGGCCCTCAAGGATTCAGGAGCTGGGTTGGTGTGAGGGGAGGAGCAGTGGGTGCAAGTGCATTGGGCTCTTCACTTCCCAGGGTGACCCTTAGTGCTGTTAAAGACCCTTTCAGTGCAGGTTGTTCCTCTGAATTTCAGCCAGACAAGTGGTAGTTTTAGATGGCAAAATTCACTGTTTTTCATCACCTGGCTGAAGTGAGTTTGATGTTTTCATTTTCCAGGGCTGTCGAACCTTGAGTGCTTCCAGGCTCCTAAACGTTTCAAGTTTGCCCAGTGATGAGTGACAGTGCTTGTCGCTTATTTCAGGCTTTATAACCCTGTGTCTTGCTTTTGGTTTTGCTTTCAAAATGGCTCTTCTCTCCTGAAAATTGCATTATATCTCCGTTTCCTTGTGAATAAAAGAAGAGGAAGTTCCTTTTAACACATTGTCAGCGTAGAGAGAAAGTGTGTGGTTCAGTGAGGCCAGTAAGTTTCTGTAAATCATCTTGCCCCTTATCCTCTTACACTGAGGGTTTGCTGCTCGTCTCGAACTCAACCTCAACAACCTTGTTGAGGTTACTGCTCACATGACTAAATCACACCCCTGAAAAATAAGTGGCTGTGTTTTTGTTTGCTGCTTTTATCTGTATTTTAAAAGAGTTGCCTTTTTTTATTTCTATGTTGGGTTTGTTTAGGACAGAGTAAGGTTTTGGGGGTTACTGGGTAAGTGTTTTGGGGGGTTATTTGGGGTTTACTGACTCAGCTGGGAGTGCTGACACACCCTGTGCCCTGGGTTAGGGTGGGTCTTCTGGTGGGCATTGCTCCTTGCTAGTGATGTTTGTGGGTGACTTCTTTTATCCAGCATCCTTAAAGGACAGCCTGGCTGTGGAAGGAGATGGTATTGGGAGTCTCCTGACAGTGTTCTTAGCAGCTGGAAGGAGGTGAGCTGGCACCAGGGGACCTCGCAGCTGTGTGTGGCACAGGACACTGTCCCCAGGCACTTCTGGTGCTGGATGATCGCTGTGGGGTCTGCCAGGGCAGTGCAGGAGGAGAGCAGCAGGTGGTTGGTTGTGGTTGGGTGTCACTGAGCAGGGAAGCCGCAGAGCCCCCTCACCATCGCCGTGGGCGATGTCTGTTTGTCCCCCAGCTGCACAGCGGGGCGGGGGATGTGCTGTGGCTGAGCTCTTCGATCCCATCACCCCTCAGTGCTCCCATCCCGTGGGGCAAAACCACGTAGTTTAGTCACGTCTCCGTGTGGCAGGTGGGGCAGAAGTGCCTCCTGTGCCCGTTCCTGTCTGCAAAGCCCTCCGAGACTCCTCAGCGTTCGGGGCAGGCAGGGATTTCGCTTTCAGCCCTCTGCTCACACACGCCTCTTATCTGGTTTCCCGTAGCCTTTGAATGACCATTCATTTTCCACGGGGGGTGAAATAGCGGGTGTTCCACTTCCTCGGCCGCTGTGCCGCTTGTCGAGGATCCCATCCTGATGAGTGTCACCTAGAAAACAATGTGTGCGCAGGTTGTTGTCGCAGCCCCCCGCCGGGTCCCGGTGGGGCAGAATTCCTCGCCATAATGGCTTTCGCATGTGGCCGTCCCCGCGCGGGCTCCTCGGGACACCATTGTTCAGAGGAAGCCTTGCCTGCGTCTGAATAGCGCTGGGGGTGCCAGGAGGAAGGGAGGAGGAAAGGGAAATGGGGGAGCTGCTGGTTTGTGTCGCATCCACATCAGATGACGGGAAGCGGGGATGGAGGGTGGCCGCGGGAGCTGCGCGGGGCCGCGGCTGTGCCAGCACCCCCCGGCTCTGCACAGCCCACGGGGTTGCCATGGCAAAGCTTTGTACAGGGCCTCGCTTCTTTTTCTGATTAAGGCCTCGGGTTTTCCGTGACTGGTCTTCCCTCAGTACTGAAGTCCTGGAGAACTGCTTGTCAGGTTACTGTTAATGCCCTCGATATTTTAGCAACACAAATCATAATCACAGCCTGCAACACTGAGTTGTGCAAGACTTCTGAGCTGGAAGTCTTCCATGGGGAGTAGGTGACCTGCAGTTGTAGAATTGCAGGCACAGCTGGAAAAATTGCATTTGCATCCTCTTCAATCTAAATAAAATAGATGACATTAAGTTGCTTCTAGACTCTTAATGAAGTTTGTTTTCAAGGAGCAACTGCCACCTCGCTGCTAAGAAAGTGTTGTTTGGATGCAGAGGTTCTCAGAAGAAAACAAACCACAAAGAATTCCTTTTGGCAGGACAGCTGCAGGGTTTTGTTGGTGCTAAACAGAACACAGGGAGAATCCTCCTTGCCCTTCCCCTGCCTCTGTAATGGCCAGAAGGGGAACAGCATTCTGGTGATAGGGACTCTATTTCCTCCTGCTGAAATTCCAAGGGCTTTTTTCAGCAGTATGTTTACAGAGACAAGCCTGAGGTGCATTTCCATATTTTGGAGGCTCTGGAAGTTCAGCATGAGGGTGATTTTTTATACAGCACGTCTCCAAAGTCATTTTTTTTGGGTGTACATCTGTGGCTGCTTGTTGGAAGCGTGAGGTGGACTGGTGAAACTTGGCTGCTGTGTAACCAGCTCCTTTTTTGTCCTGCTCTTTTCTGTCCCCCTTGCCTTCTGAGCACAGACTGAGGGTTCCTAGGCTTCTTGGAAGACCATGCTCTTCATCTGCACTCTGAAGGATGTAGGAAGCCTCCCATAATCACTCACAATGTGTGTGCTCCCCTGGGACACAGCTTGGCCCTCCCGCGCTGCTCGTCCGTGCACACGCTGCACCTTCACCTCTTTAACAGTGCACATCCTGAATGTCCACCGTGACCCATCCTGTGGGATGACTCACATTCCTGGAACTTTCTTGCCTGGCTCCTGAAGCTTAACAAAGGGCTAAAGCCCTTTTCAGACATCCTATCAGGCTTTATTAGGAAAAATGCTGTCTGCCTTTCCCATCTGGACTGTCCCTGGAGTTGCCTGGTGCACTTGGCTGGCTTGGGCCACTTCTGAGCATTTGTGTCTGGACATGGGAGGCTTCATCCAGTGCCTGCTGCTCCATGGGCACTTGGTGTTATCCTGGTAGGCTTTCAGAGCACTGAGTGTTGCCTTAAACACTGAAAATTGCGCTTAGACTACTTGGCTGTCTAACAAACACTGTACAGCTCTTGGGAGATGAGTCCTGACTAAGACACCCTTATTAAACAATTAAATAACTCTTAGATGCCAGGGATGGGGTCAGGCAGTGAAGTAGCAACTTTCCTCCTGGGTCAGCCAGTGTTGTTAAACATTTCAGTCCCAGGGAACCAAAAAAAGCTGCAAAGAACTTTCGGGATCAGATGTGGCCAGAACAACAAATGTGCTCCTTGTTTTAAGTTGCTTCATGCACTAGATACTAAACAGACAGATTTACCCTGGCTTTCCCCAGTTTTATTGGAAACAGCACGCAGTCCCCACTGGATGGCAGGAAGATAATTGGCTAAAAAAGTGTCTGACTTCTATGAGGATGTCACTGAAAAGCTGTCTGAGCCAGAAGCACTGGCAGATTTAGCGTGGATGATAGTGAGGGCTGTCTGGAGAGGAATTCAGGGGATGGAGCATCAGGGCTAGAGAGGGGAGGCATGGTGGTTATGCTTCAAAGTAGGTGTGATTTAGAGAGGCAGAAGCCATCGCATCATTGCCCCAAAGCCAGCTATTAATAGATGTTCTGTGTGCCCTTCAGCTGGCGGTGCTGGGAGGCAGCTTTGTGCCTGGGGGTTCTGGAGAGTCGCTGATAACACCACTCAGAGCTCTGGGTGCTGGAGGGGTGCTGTACAGGGCACCCCCCTCTGCAGGGATTTGGGAATACATGTATGACACTGCTGAAGAGCTTGTGTGAACCGTGTGTGCTGGGGGGTTCCTCTCTATCTCCTCACTTTCAGTGTGATAAAAGGTGTCATCAGTGTCTTCTCTCCCTTTCAGATACCACCTTCTGAAACTCCTTCAGAAGTTTGGCAAAGTAAAGCAATTTGACTTTCTCTTTCACAAGTCTGGTGCTCTGGAAGGGCAGCCAAGGGGTTACTGTTTTGTGAACTTTGAAACCAAACAGGTAAGTTGCTTTTATCTAAAGTTCTGATGGTTTCTTCCCCCGCCCCCCCCCTTTTTTTGTTTTAATATTAATTTAGAGCTACAGCAGGAAGGGATAAATTCAATACCTTGTGTGCCCAAACCCATGGACTCTGGCAGCTCCACTCTGTCACAGCCACTTTGTGGCTGCTCCTGGAAGTAACCAATAGTGATTTCCTTTATCCTCTGCTCTCTTTCCCTGAGTCCTGCTTTCTAATGCTTATCAGAAAGGGCCAGTTCTTTGGCCCACTTTTGCAGTGAGCTCGTGGAGTTGTACACGCTGGGATCCACACCTTGAACCAGCCTGCCAGACCACCTGAAATCCAGAACTGCTCTGGAGTCCTCCTGGTTTTAATTTTGGCTTCATGAAAGCACAAACCCCATCTTATACAACATGACACATCTGCAGCATCCTGGAGTGAGCTGCCCTTAGCTCTCCATTTGGGGTTTTAACTCTCATTACAAATCAAAATTTCAAGTCATGCTCAGCATCAGAGTTATTTTGTCGTAATTCTGCTGGAATTGTTCAGAAGTTAGGAAGAAGAGCATGTTTGGAGGTTGCTTGTGGCTGTATGACCTCAGTTGCTGACGAGGATGTCAGAAGACCCCTGACACTGGATTAGCCCTAGAAAATTATTCATAGCAAGGTGGAGCAGCATTGTAACATAAATCTTCAGCTGCTGTGAGTCAGGTTTTACGGGAGTGTCCCAAAACTGCTGAGAACAGGATGGAGCGGATCATGTCCCCAGTGCCCACGAGCAGGATCTGGGATGAGCATGGATAGGTGTTAATGAGACACGTGTAATCACTGTGAGGAGCCACAGTAGCATAAACCTCCCTCTGAATGCTGTATTTTCCCCGTTTCCTCCCCCCAAACGAGTGAAAGGATAAACCAGTAGTGCTGCTAAGTCTCTTTCCTCAGATACTGGAGTCTTCCAAAGGTATCCCTGGACTGGGCTACGAGGGGGTGGGCTCTCTTTGCCCTGGGTGAGCTGTGCTCACAGCAGGCCGGTTAACAAAGAGAAGAGGCTCTGTGCATGTGAGTCGGTTTTGACTAAAGGCTTGGTTTGTTTATGGAACTGTCTTCCTGTGCAGGAAGCAGAGAAGGCGATCCAGTGTCTCAATGGGAAGCTGGCCCTTTCCAAGAAGCTGGTGGTGCGGTGGGCACACGCACAGGTCAAGGTGAGCGGCTTGCTGCGAACAACATCGGCCTCCAACTGCAAAACTGAAACACTTTAATGTTCAGGAACAATTCTTATCAGAGGTGTATTGGATTGGCAAGGCAATTTCAGTCTGTTCTAGGAAATGTGGAGCTGGTGTCAACAATGCACAGCTTCCCTTGTGTACCCAGACTGTGCTGGATTAGCTGTGGGTGAGGACGTGCCCTCTAACCTGGTGTTCTCTGTGAGGGGATTTCTGATCACAGCAGTGGGAACACATTACTTCTATAAATGTCCCTGTTTCACTTTTCCCAAACCTAGTGAGTAATTGACTGGAAGTTTGAATCCTTCCCATTGTGGTTCTTCTCCCTTTTGGGATAGCAGAGGTGTGGAAATTCCCAGTTACCGGTCACTGTGTTTTGCTTTGTTTCACTTTGAAAGCACTTACGTGACAGGAGCACTAGTTAGTCTTGACTTTAAAGTAATGTATTTCACATCTAAGATAAATATCCTTTTATTGCATGCTCTGTCCCATAAACAATCAAGTTTTTAATATTAACTTAGACTGTACCTCCTGGAACATCCTTGTTTTAATTTTTTTTAATTCTTGTCTTGTTTCTCCTACAGTTATTTACTGTCTCATATTTGATAAAGCAATTTATTTTTAATAAATTTCTTTGCAGATAAACAGATTTTGGGGGAGGCAGAGGGGAGCTGTTTGTTGCTATGTTCCTTTGGGCAGTTTTCTTTTAGCACACGTTGATTATCCTACAAGCAGCTTTCTACTCTCTCCTATGAAATGTATTCGTGCATCTGTTTTGGATGCTAAAAAACCAAAGCAGGTATCTTCATGGGAGGAAACCATGTTGTTTTAATTACTGACTTCAAGGGCTCTTGTCAGCACATCCAGGCTGGTGCAAATCCTGTCTCCATGTTCTGTAGCTCTGTAGTCCTGGAGTGCCACGTGCTTCCAGAGGCCTGAGGAATGATCAGGCCATAAAAGGAGTTTGAGGAGTGAGTGTCTGCTCAGCTGGAGCTGAGCTGGGCAGCTCTGGGCTTGGCTGGCCAGGGTCTGGCGGGGGGAACATGCCTAAATCATCACTTTGGTGCACATGGCATTTTGTAATCCCCCAGTGGAAAGATTGAACAGCACAAAACTTGGGCTTATTGTAACAAGTGTTTGTTTTAGACAAGACCAGCACGAGACAGGCAGTTCTGAGATGAGTGGCCCAGGCTCACCAGACACTGTCGGTCTGAGCAGCTCTGCTGAAAACCAAACCTGACTCTGTGCCAAGCGAAATAAGGAAGCAGAACACTGCAAATAGTTCGGGAGGCCCGTTGCCCACAGAGATGACAGACTCACAAGCTGCTTTCCACAGAAAGGAGGTGGTTCCTGACTGATCTTTTTTTATTTCTTCCCCCTTCTTTTCTCCCAGCACCGCCTGATTCCGTGCAGTTGTGTGCTTGGGTCACCTTCTGGCTCAGCACATGAAGAGCATAGCAAGCAGTTACCTTAAAATTTACCATCTTTGCTTCCTGCCTTATGTAGAGGGGAACGAGAAGTGACAGGATAAGGTTTAAGGATCCATAGAACAACACACATAACTGCTGTCAGAGTCTACATTCCCTGCTGGTGCTAACCAAATATTGTGCTTGGGATTTGTTTCTGTGCTTGGCCACTCAAATCCTTGCTAGCCAAAGCTTCACAAAACCCGAGGTGATGTTAATCCAGCTTTAAAGTGTACCTGTGGGGAAAGGTTTCTTTGTTCCCAATTCCAGCTGGCTCAGTCCTTGGTCTCTTCCTTGCAGAGATACGATCACAACAAAAGCGAGAAGATCCTTCCAATCAGTCTGGAGCCATCGTCCAGCACGGAGCCGCCCCAGTCTAACCTAAGGTAGGAGATGGGGGGGTGAGAGGTGACCCAGCTGTGGGGCTGGCAGGGAACCAACTTCTTCCATTTCGGTAAGATTCAGATCTAGAGTTGTTGGCATTGTTTGTGCTAAAAATCTGATGTGGCAGAAGAGCTGTTTTTGGAAGGGCAGCTTCTGTGAGGTAACTCATGTAACGTGGGACGTTTCAGACTGGAAGTTTATTTTCTAACATGCAAAGCTACTTGGGCAGTGGGAAGGAAAAGAGGTGAGGAGAGGAATTGGGAATGTGTAGCATTCCAGCTCCTTTGGCTACAATATGCTTTGGACGTCATGTGAGTGAGGGGGTTTGTGCTGGACTGATTTGTTTCAGTGAAATGTTTGTCAGCAGAAATTTCTACTGTAGTGGCAGAAGATTAAAACAAAATCACAAGCAGCATTTAACATAAAACTAATTTATTTTATTTCTTTTTGCTGGTGTTAGGGCTGTAAGTGTTGTCTGTGGGATGTGATAAATTCCAACCCCTGTGTTTACCTAGAGCACATAGTGCTGCTTTGCTAATTCTCAGTATGGCTGAGAGGGTGTGTGTTTTTCCTCTGTGTTGTGTCAGTGGAACCCTATGAGGAACCAGGACCAGATTAATGCATTAGTCTCCAGATAAAATGAGCTTGGAATTCAGAAGTAACAGGCTAGGAAGCAAGGAGCAGAGGGGTTTAAGTCATGCAGATTGCTGGCTGCATCAGTGGCACAAAGGGGTTGTTCTAGTGAGGATGGATGGTGCAAGAATCCACAGCGGGGAAGGGAACATTCCTCGGTCCATATCCAACAGAGGATAGTGAATAACAAAAGTCCTAGGAATTTGGGGTGTAACCTAGGATAGCTTCTCCCTTTGGGATAAACCCTGCTAATGCTGGAATAATGTTTCTTCCTGACCTCATTAGAGTCTGGGGTTTTCCCATCCCGAGCAGGCTGTAGCTGGGAGGAAGTCTGGCTTTCATTTCTGTGCTGTTCCCAGCAGCCTGCTCGGGGCTGTCTCTGCTGCACATGCTCAGACCTCCTGAAATGACATCATTTCACATGGAGTAGGAAGCCTTGTGGTGTTCTTGTCTCAGCGTCCCCGAGAAAGTGCTGAGTAGGTGCAGGGGCCGTTACTTTGTGGTGCTGTGATGCATCTTGGAGGAGCAAATCCGTGCTGAGGGTTGAAATGCAGCAGTGTGGGCTCTGAGCAGGGCATTCCTGCCTCTGTGGATGCAGCAGTGGGGCTGCCTGGCCCTTCCTCATGTGTGTCAGCAAAATCTCTAGATTGCTGTAGTCTGATTTCTTGCTAAGATCAAGATGAATCTCTCTTCTGCTTTTTGTCTTTCCAGTGTCAGTGCAAAAATAAAGGCCATTGAAGCCAAGCTGAAAATGATGGCAGAAAACCCCGACGCAGAATATCCCGCGGCACCTGTTTATTCTTACTTCAAACCACCCGATAAGAAAAGGACTACTCCTTACTCCAGAGCTGCCTGGAAATCCAGAAGATGATGCTTTAGGAGTGGATGATGGTAGCAAGAAACACTGCTTTGTATCCGTGGAGTGCTCCAGTGCTTTTGTACCTTGTAGAGTGGGAAGGACACTGCCACCCGAGCAGGGCACGGCTGGCCAGGCACGGCCTGTCCCAGCCGAGGGGCCGCAGCCCCTGCCAGAGCAGCTCGCAGCTGAAGGCTGTTCAGAGAAGTAGGTTCCCCTCAAAGCCTCTGATGAACACGCAGACAACCTCTCGTTAGCGTGCATTCATTAGCCAGATTAGAAACAGTAACCAGCGTACGGAGCAAAGCACATCCAAAAATACTCCATTTAACTGATTACTTTTTAAGTATTTTTGAACAAAAAGTATTCCGGTTCATGTTTTAATGGAGGGGAAGCACTTGGTTTTGATTAACGTGCTGTAGTTACCATGGAAAACTTTTTCATCTCAATAAAACTCATTTTAAATAGATTTTGCAACACTTCTAGTAACTGTGCATGCAATATTTTATATGCACCAAAGCCAGTTGATTTTGCATTTTGATTTGCAGACTTCACAATGTTACTTTAGGATGGGATAACCTTAAGCTAATGACACAGCACAGGTATTTTTCAGTGTCATTTAGGCTGTAGGTGTGTGCCTCTGTGTAGGTGTATTTACACACCACTGATGTGCTGTGCCCTGAGCTTCAGAGTTTGTGTTCAGTGATCCCCATCAGTGGTAGCTCCTCATGAGCCAGATGTGACAACATGAGAGTAACTGCAGCCTCTGAGACACCTGCTGAGCCTGTGACCTCAGTGTTTGCCACCCATCCAGCCCAGCTTTGGTTTCCACTGGCTGGTAAAGGTGGACAGCTGCCTCTTGGTGTGTTTGTGGTGAACTGGGTCTGCTGTGAGCTGGGATTGCCTGCCCCAGGGGCTGCCTCCGCAGGTCTGATGGATGGCTCTGGATGTGATCAGCAGCCCATTTTCTCCCTAAATACCTGCAAAGTAGAAATCTGAGGGAAAAAAATTGTTTTCCTTTGTGCACACAGTGCTGTGACTGCGTGTGCCGGGGGGATGTCAGAGGACACGTGCTCGGGTCCAGGTGACACTGATCTCCCTTTCCAGTGTGTGCTCTCCCTACTCCCGTCAGACCTCGTCGGTCACTCTGGAGTTGCTTCCCCAGCCCTCAAACAAGAGGAGGAAGACAGTTTTGAAGGAGCCCTGGGCTGTGCAGGCTCAGGGGCACAGCCCAGGGAGGTTTGTGTTCCCGCAGCAGCACACCTCCCTCCAGGCACAGCTTCCTGCTTCCCAACCCAGCACCTGGAACGGAGCCGTGCGCGCCTGGTGGAGTGACTGTTGAAAGATGAATTGTTCAGAAGTAGGTCTCATGCTGTTAATGTTTGCTTCCTAGTTTTTGGGTACCTGACTAAAGGGAAAAGTCATATCCTTAGGAGTTTGTACCCCTCGGAGTGTCAGTAACACCGGTTTACATTCCTCTGTGAACAGCCTGTGTTTGTTCCTGCGTGCTCCAGCAGTTGTAGCTCTCCGGGTATGTATCTGCATTGTTTAGAACAGCTCTCAGTTCTGTTCCCGTTAGGAATTTAGAAAATACTTGGATTCAAAGCGGGTGTGTGGTTGTGCTCCCATCAGAAACATACTTTGATATTTATTTGTATTTAAATATAATTTGTTGAAATTCTCACGGCTCTAAATAAACATTTAAAATGCATGTTTTCCTCCAGGAAAGCGAGGGTGGCACAAGCAGGAAGTGAGTGAGGGTGGTAAATGCTTGGCATCAGCCGAAGTCCACGGATGGAACCCGGGTACAATGGCATCAGTCTTTTTTTTTTTTTTTTTAATTATTTTTTTGCACTGCCACTGTCACTAACAGAAGTGCCTTGTCTGCAGCTCAGCCAGACTCAGACCTGGGGGAGCCTTATTGCAGGTCAGTGTTTGTGTTGGTCGCTGCTGCTGCCGCCGGCCCGGCAGGCGCTGGTGCTGCCGGCGCTTCCCGGGAATGCTGCACTTCCCACGGCCCTGCAGCAAACCCAGAGAGTTCCTAACCCTGGAGCTGGGAGGAGGTAGATGCTCAGAAACATGTTTTTGTGAGCGTCAGCCTTGGGACTTGGCATAAAACCATCATAAACCAGGTTTGAAGGGCAGCAGGGAGCACGGCATTGCTGCAGCCGGGTCTGGAGCTGTAAGGAGGGAGGTTGGCAACTGGTGGTGGGAAGGAGAGTGGGGCTTGGTGCCTGGCTTCCCTGAAGAGGAATCGGGCTGTTTCTCGCCTGCAGGACATAGTCCTGTCTTTGGAGGGGATCCTTGCTTTCCCTGTATTTCCAGCAGATCCCGGGAGCAGATGAGGTACCAAGGGCAGTATTCACTGTGTCCATGATGTGGGCTTTTCCTCGGTATTTCTGCTGTTCTTCTGCCTGTGGTGACAGTCCCTCACTCGGGATGGGTACAGAATCATGCCTTCACTGTGGGAACACAGGGCATTCCCAAGCCCAAATTTCAGGATTCTGGACGAGCTACTCTTTGACGCGCTGCCACATCGTTACTGCCTTGTATGAGCTCCTGCACTGGTGGAGGGAGCACATGGGGGTAAGAGTGGGGATGGAGTCGGTGCTGATACTCAGTATCCACTGCTTTGCATTCCCTGGGGTCGCTGCCCAGGCCCTGCTCCTGGTGCAATGAGCACGTGTGATATCTGCCCGCTCTCAGCAGCGAGGACAGGAGACCTGCTGCCTGCAGGGGCCAGGACGTGGTCCCAAGGCTGGGGAGTGGCAGAGGCTGGGCTGGAGTCACCCTGTTCCTGAGCCTCTTCTGACTTTGCAGGGCCCAGAGAGCCTGGTCTTTAATGAGCAGCACAAGTGTGAGTGTAGCTGGGTGGTGCTGGGCCGTGGTGCTGAGCCACGGCCATCACAGCCCGACCTCGCTCTGTGATGCAAACAAACCCTGCCTGGCCCTGCCTCAACCGGCGCTGCGTAGGGGGACAGACAGCTTTCGTGGCTGTGTCCATGAAAACTCCTACGTGTTTCTTCTGGAGCAGCCAGAGCTAATTGAGACCCTGCCAGCGAGAACGAGGGGTTTAAATTGTTCTTTCTCAGCATCCCGCCTCTGCACTTGTCCATGTCCCCCCATGCTCGGCCTCTTCGGAGCTGGGGACAGATGGGAGGACGAGCTGGCAGGCCCTGGGCACTGTTTCCTGGGGGTTTCTCGGGCTTTTCTGCAACCTCGATGTTTAAACCTAATGCCTTGTATTTATTCTAAAATGGCTTTCATCTGATTTCCCTCTCGGTTAACAATTTAGCTGTCACAATCAATAAAGGCGAGGATCCATCCCCGGCCGCCATCAGCTCACGTTACCGTCCCGCAATTACGCGGCGGTGGCACCGCTGCCGGGGCTTTGCTGGGGAATTATCAGGTTACTAATGAAGCCCGGGCAGCGGCGGGCGGCCAGACGCCGCGGCGGTGGGCGCGATCCCCGCCGCCGCGACCCGCGGGGGGCTGCGGGGCCGTCCCGGACCGTGCGCCCCGTCGGAGCGGGCAGCGGCGGGGCAGCACCGGGACGAGCCGGACCGGGGGTCCCGCCTGCCCTGCCCTCCCCGCCGCGCCCGCGGGCGGTGCCGCCGCCGCAGGTAGCGGGGCCCGGCGGGGCGGGCGGCCCCCGGGGCGCGGCGGGG
>JAYRBT010000038.1:1726626-1767564 GCA_036023395.1 Myiotriccus ornatus
CGGCGCCCAGGCGGGCAAGGTGAGCGCTGCCGCCGCTGCCGTCGGGGCCGGGAGCGGGGCCGGGGCCGGGCCGGGGCTTGGGGCCGCTCGCTGCCTCCCGCGCCGGAGGGGTGGATTTTTCCATCCCGGCGTTTTCTGGGGCGTTTTGTGCTCGGCAGAGGGAGAGGGGGAAGAATTTCGATTTTTAATTACTACCATTAAAAAAATCAAATTTGCAATTCTTTGGGTGGCCTGATGGATTCCCTGATTGACAGCCGGAATTGACACTCTGGTACCTCTTATCTCGGGCATTTACGGCAATTTCTAATTGCAGGTAGTTTGGGGGGTTTTTCAGCGCCTTGGCTCGCATGGGAACCGAGCGATTACTTCAAGAGGCCCGGGTTAAGTGCAGGCAGGGGGAGAATTCAATCCACATTCAAATTGCTTCATTAAAGAGACGCAGCTTTTGTTGCAAAGGATTTAAATGGCCACTAGAAAGTTCTTATTTATTGTTTTGAGGCGGTTTATATAGGGTGCCCCGCGCTCGCCCGGCGCATGGAGCCGCAGCCTCCCTCTCCCGCTCTCTCCATCAAGGTGATGCCGCCGGAGCCGCTGCCCAAGGGGAGTGCCCGCTGTCTCGATCCACACTCCCGCGCCATGGTAAGCGGGGCTGGGGGCTGCGGGGACCCGCCGGGCAGGGGATGCGGGGTCGCACTGGGCCGGGTATGCCGGGAGCTCTGGGGACCCGCCGGGCCGGGGGCTGCGGGAACGCGTCGGGCCGGGAATTACAGGGTTCCCGCCGGGACCCTCCAGGCCAGTGTTGTCAGGGGTTTGCGGGTGCCCACCGGGCCGGGGATGCCGAGAGCTTCGGGGAACCGCCGGAACGCTCCGGTTCGGGGCTGCGGGGAACGGCGGGGCCCCAGCTGACGGCTCCGCGGCGGCTCTGCCCGCAGTCGCAGCCCGACGGGGAGCCGCTGCCCGGCGCCCTGGAGAAGGAGGACGCCCGCTCAGCGCCCAGCACCCCGTCCACGCCGTCCGTCTGCTCCCCGCCATCCTCCTCCTCCTCCACGCCGTCGGCCGGCAAAAACGTCTGCTCCAGCTGCGGACTGGAGATCCTCGACCGGTACCTGCTGAAGGTGAGCTGGGCGGGGGGCGGCGGGGGCGGCGGGTGGCCCCGGGTCTCAGCCCCTTCTCTGCCGCAGGTGAACAACCTCATCTGGCACGTCCGGTGCCTGGAGTGCTCCGTGTGCCGCACCTCGCTGCGCCAGCAGCACAGCTGCTACATCAAGAACAAGGAGATCTTCTGCAAGATGGACTACTTCAGGTAGGGACCGGGCCGGGACCGTCCGAGGGGCTCAGCCGGGTGCCGCGGGGCCGGGGCTGCTCCGGTGCTGCCGAGGGGAGGGTTTGGAAAAGCCGCCGGGCTCCCCGGAGCAGCCGGGCGGGAGACGACCCTTAGGGCAAGGGAAAAGAGGCAGAAAGGGAGTTTGGGGTGCAGTTGCCCACCCTTCGGAGGGGTTCCTGCCCCCCGACCGTGACTGTGCGGGCCGCCCCGAGCTCCCCGTCTCAGCGTCGGGAGCGCCCGGCTCCGTGGGTGCGGCGTGGCGGGGATGGTCCCCGCGGCGGGGAAACGGGGATGGAAGGGTCTCGTCCCGGCTGTTGCCGGAGGGTAAATTGATGCTGCCGGCCTGCGGTGCCCAGAGCCTTTGGGGAGCTCCTGTCCGCGCTGCGGCCCCGCAATCGCCGGAGCGTCCGCGGCGGGAGCGCGTTACGGAACCGAAACGAACGACGGGCGGCGGCTGCGGTCCCGGGGCTCGGGCCGGACCCGCACCCCCGGAGCAGCCTGTCCCGCAGGGAGGATGTTCTGTCTGCGTCGGTCTTTCTGTTTTAAACCTTAAACCATGAATTTTCCCCTAATTTGAGTGGAACGAGGGAATTGAGTATCTTGAGCTCCTCGCCAGGGTTTAACTAAACATCGGAACCCCCTCTCTGACTTTCCCCATCCTACCAGGATGAGGGAATGCTGTTTGACCCGAGAGGAAGGGGAATGGCGGGCAGGAAATGGGAATGACCCCGGCGGGGCGCAGGGGGCTCGGAGCATCCTCCGGCCGCGGCGGAGCTCGGGGTTGCCCCGGCGGCAGCGGGCAGGGGAGCTCGGGGGGCACCTCGGAGATTCCTCCTGTGCTTTTTATTAAAGGGTCTGCAAATACCCGATTTTCCGCAGCTCAGCCCCTGCTCCCACTGGCCTTGGTGCGGTGCCGCCGGGAGTGCGGGGCTCACGGAGGCGGGTGCGGGGCTCGAGAGCCGGGTCGGTCCCGGGGTCACGGCGCTCCGCGTCCTGCCCAGTGGTGGTGGTTGTTGTCATTATTATTAATAGTTATGGTTATCATTTTTAAACTGCAATTTTCTGTGATTTCACCGAAATCTCCTCCAATCCACGTAGAAAGGCTCTGGCGGTCCCGTGGCCACGGTGATGTTTTGGGGCACTTTAAGCGTTTTCATTCATTTATCACCGTTCTGGTGCCGTTGATGTGTGGTTTAATTTTGGTTTATTTTTAAGAGCGAATCTTTCCGAAGGCGGCTTTAAAGTAGCGCCGAGATCTCGAGATGACCTTCGAACAAATATGGCAAATAGCAGCGTTAAAACTGATTCTGTTTCGCGAGTCCCCCGTCCGAGCAGCCCCGATGCCCTCGTTCGGTGGGAGCAGCCGGGCTGTGCGCGTCGGTATTGACGGGCCAAAGGGAAATAAAACGAAAATCGCGGAAGCCGCGGCAGGACGCTCCCGGTTCCTGCGGCAACCGTTCTGGGGGCGCGGGGGCTCCCAGCCCGCGCTCCGCAACTTGCCTTTTGCACTAAAAGGGGGGGATTCGGGGAGATTTTTTTTTTTTATGAATCTGAGCCGCGGCAGCGGCGGCGCTCGGAGCGCGGCGGGTGCGGAGCTGCCTCTCTCGCCCCAGCCCCGCGGGGATTGGTGCCGAGCCGAGCCCCGGGCCGGCCCCGCTGCGGTGGTCGGGGCAGCGGGCGGGGGTCGCTCCTGCGGCGGAGCCCGCCGGGCTGAGCCGCCGCCGTCGGTGCCGGTGCGCGGCCGCTTACCGGGGTTGGGGCCGGGGCAAATCTCCCCGCCTGTCCCCGGCCAACTCGGCTCGTTGGTCGCTCCCTCCTGCACCCGCCCGGCCCTGGGAACATGCCGGCCGGCATCTTGTTGATTCCGGCCAGTGGGACTCGGCGCTTGGCACAAAACAAACCTGACCCTTGGGATGGATTTTTAAAATTTTATTTATTGTTTGCTGTAAATGAAATGTGTGGTTTGTTTTGATTTTTTTTTTTTAAACAAAGCAGAAACCCCATCCTAATGCGTGTGGTTTGGGGCCAAGGCAGATGGAAGGGGATGCTCTGCACGGAGCACACGGATGCTCTATCGCTCCGGTGCTGGTTCCTCTGACACTGGCGCTGTTGGGGGATGCTGAGGATGGAGGCTAACAGGCGTAGGGCTGTCATGTCACAGCCCCACTGCCCACAGGGAGCATGGTTAGGCCTGCTCTGTCTGAGTGTCGCTTCCCTGTCCCCGAGAGGGGCTGTGTAGAGGTGCTGGCACTGCCGTGGCTCTGCAGCCTCATGTGCATTTTTAAGCAAATGCTGCCATTTCCTGTGTCTTGTCAAATAATTACATTTGGCATCCAAGGCTCCAGTGCTTCAAGGAGAACCAAATTAAAATTGGATCTCACTGAGCAGAACATTGTGTTCCCGACTATGCAGGGGCTGCTCACAGCCAAGCTCCCACAGCTCTGGTCACCCCAAGGCCTGGCATGATCCCGGTGTGATTCCTGCTGTGCCCCTCTGTGACCTCGATGGGCAGCCCATGGGCATGTGAGCATGGGGTCACTGGCCTGGCTGTGGCTCAGCAGGCTCCATCACCTCAGTGCTCCAGCTTGAGCAGTGCCGTGGCACAGCATGGAGATGCTCGCTGTGGCACCCGCTGCTCTGCTGGGAGATTGGGGTGATGTCTGGAAGCTGCAGCTGCCTCTGAGGGTTGTGTTTGGGGCTTCCTACAGAGTGGAGCCAGGAGATGTTTGGAGCTGTGACTGGCCCTGGGGCTGGGTGTCCCTTGCCCTGTCCCCACAGGCAGGGATGGACAGCAGGGCTCAGGGAGCTGTGGCTCCTGGGGACAAGTGGTGTGTGAGAGCCGGGACACACCAGAGCGTCCTCCCGCCTCTGTTCTTCCCACTCCCCAGATGATGCGGCTGCCCCGGGGGAGGTGGGATGAGTCTTTCTGGGATGAGTTTCTCTGGGATGAGTCTCTCTGGGATGAGTCTTTCCTGGTAATGTTGTTGTCAGCTTCCATCTCCCAACGTTAACCTTTGTGGAGAGCCATCAGCATCCGCTCACCCAACCACAAACCACGAGCGCGGGGTGCGAGACGATGGCTCTGGGAGCGGTTGGTGATGCTCCGGCCTGTGCCACAGTGCTGGGCTTGGATAAAACCTCCGGCTCTGTGTCTCTTGCTGCAGTGCAGCCCTGCCACCATCCCTGTCCCTGTCCCAGCCAGGTGCGTGGCAGGAGCCATGCAGAGCCCCTCTCTTGGTGCTCTGCTCTTCGGGCTCTCGCTGCCCTGTGAGCTCGGTGAACTGATGCCTGTGTTATGTTGGAGCTGTTATTTGCGGTGCTGACGGGTTGGGGCAGACTGTTCCCAGGCATTTCCCTCCCTGTTCCCGTGGTGCTGGCAGCAGCGGTCCCACGGTGATGGTCCCTGCGGTGACAGTCTCTGTCGGGTGACAGTGGGTGCTGGTGCTGGCCCCAGCTCACCCAGGTGCTGCAGCGGTGCTGCAGGCAGGGGCTGGCCAAGAGCTGCAGGCGCAGCGTCAGCGGTTGCCGGTGCCGCAGCCTGTGCAGCCCCGTGCCCGTTGCTGCTGAGCCTCGGCCTCTGTGGCTCTGTAGGGGACAGTGGCATCAGTCCCTGGCTGTACTGGCTGCCGTGTTCCCACGAGAGCCCCTGCACCTTTGGCAGCCCCCGTTCTGCTCACTGGGCACCGCCACCAACCTGGGGGTCCCGCCTGGCCCCGGCGGGGACTCCATGCTGTGGGTCTGGGGCCATCTGAGCATCTCCCCCAGATCCAGCTGGTGTGTGATGGGGATGTGTGACCTCTCCCGTGCAGCGCCCAGTGCCCCAGTTTCGCCCGTCCCCGTGCTGTGCTCCCCCTGCACGGGCTGGGATCCGAGCAGGGAGCAGCCACCACCACGTGCCATTAGCTCGGTGCACTGCCCCTCGCTTGATACTGCTCAGCAAGTACGACTGTTTACATAGCACATTGTTCAAAGTAATTCAATTTACAGGAATGATCTTTACTTCTAAATAAAAAATTAATACGGTTCTTTTGTTTGTGCGTTTATATAAACGAGCTGGCACAAAGTCAGTTTACAATGTTCCCATCTGAAGTAAATTAGTGAAGTCTCTTAGCTAAGTCTCTGTATAATTTCAGCACAGAAATGTCCTCCTTTTTTTTTTCTTTTCTGGTCAGCTATGGTCAGGCTGAAAAATTTAGACCCTTCGTTTCCTCCCAAATAGTTTTGCAATTAGTAATTCCAGCACAGGACAGTCTTTCTACATCTTGTTGAGCCCACGGTGGGCGGCAGCTCTGCGGCATGGGGTCGGGCACAGGCAGTGTGTTGGTTGTGGTGGCCTGACCTGGGCTCTGTCACCGCCTGTCCGCAGCACCTGGGGCCACACTGGACTCTGAATTGAGGGGTTTGTGGTGTGGGGTCTCTCCTGTTGCTTGATGTGGTTGTTTCTTCTCAGTGTTTTGTGCCTGTGCTGAGAGATTCTGGAGCTGCTCGGGCAGGGCTGGCAGTGGCTCTGCTCCCCACTGTGATGGGGGCTGGTGAGAGCCCCTGGGGAACCTGAGATGGCAGTGGCAGTGCTGGGGCTGTGCTGGGAAGTGCAGTGGCTGCAGTTGGGGCTGTGTCAGAGCCAGCACCAGCTCTGCAGTGGCAGAGGACAGGCTCCTTTCTCCCCTGATGCTCTTGCCGCCGCTCACTGCATTTATTTTTTTAAGCAGCAGCAATACTGAAATGCAGAAATCAACCCAAGGCTGTGCCTGGCTCCTCCTGGCAGGCGCTGGCCTGGGGGTTCAGGGCCATGGTGGCCACATCTGCTGCTCCCCGTGAATTGCCTGCCTTTGGCCGTCGACATCCTGGCGGGAATGGGGGTTTTCAGGAGCACACAATCACGGGTGCGGCGATCCTGGCTGTCTTGTTGCCTCTTCATTGCGCTGAGCTACCTTCCATCATAGCTCACTCCAGCACAGTCATCATCCTCTCGCAGCGATGAGACCTCCTCGACAGAGGAAAAACCAGATGCGTGCGCCTGTACGTGTGAGGAGAACACACATGGTTTGATTTATGGTAGTGGGAGAGAACCGGCTCTGACACAGTTTCCATCCGAGTCTCACACTGGCTGTTATCAAAATGAAAAATCCCACGGGCTTGGAAGCTGATTCACGGCGCTGCGTCACCTCAGCCCCTCGGCCGCGTCTGGTACCGCAGGGCTGTGATGAGTCACACCCTGCTCCTGCCCACACCTCTGCCCACACCGCTGCCCACACCACTCCTGTGGGAATGGCACCCGTGGGACAGTTTTGTTGTATCTCTCCACGCTGTGGGATTTGGGCTGGTCGGGGTAAGCGATGGGGTCTGCAGCAGCACCCGCGTCCCAGCTTCACCCTGCCTGCCCTCGCCCTGCCTGCCCTCACCCTGCCTGCCCTCACCCTGCCTGCCCTCGCCCTGCCTGCCCTCACCTGCCTCTTCTCCCCTGCAGCCGGTTCGGTACGAAGTGTGCCCGCTGTGGCAGGCAGATCTACGCCAGCGACTGGGTGCGGCGAGCGCGGGGCAACGCCTACCACCTCGCCTGCTTCGCCTGCTTCTCCTGCAAGCGGCAGCTCTCCACCGGCGAGGAGTTCGGCCTGGTGGAGGAGAAGGTGCTGTGCCGGATCCACTATGACACCATGATAGAGAACCTCAAGAGAGCGGCAGAGAACGGTACGGAGCCCCAGCGCCGCGGTCACGGCCTCGCCCTCGGGGCCGTGCGGGGTGTCACTGTCCCTCCCGCCGACCATCACAGGGCATTAGGGTCGGTCATGCTGTTGCTAAAAAGGGGTGATGGGTGGCCCTGGGGTGGCTTGAGCGCAAGGCCCTGGGCTGACAGAGTGCTTGTGGGGGTGGCCAACATGCTGGCAGCGCCTGCGGCTCATAGCAGACCTGTGTGCCACAGGCAATGCTGGGGACAAGTGCCTGGTCCTGCACAGCCCGGCGTGCGGTGCGTGAGGAAGCTGCTGGGACTTTGAGGCTGTGAGTCATAAATCTAGAAGGTGGGATTGGCGATTTGACAAAACCTTCCCATCATTTTCCACCCACCCTGCCCATCCGGGGTCGTGCCGCTCCCAGCTGGACTGTGCTGAGCCGCGCCATGGCCAGCCAGCCTCCCGTGTCCCAGTCGGGTTGGTGACACCGAGGTCACGTGGCACCACAGCTCCTGTCCCCTTGACCCTGGCCCCATCCTCCTGTGTGGCAGTGGCCAGAGATGCTTGGAAGAACAAATCTGTGGGGTTAGTCCAGCGTGGTGCACAGAGAAGCTGGGCAGTGCCACGGCATGTTGGAAAGTACCTCGGTGCGTGGTGGGCACAGGGAGTGACCCTCCATGCCCCGGCCCATGCAGCATGTGGAAACCATTAACAACCTGACGTGAAAATAATATGTTTCTGTTTAGTGTGTTTGAGTAAGAGGGTGGGAACAGAGTGCCCAGTCAGGCTGGGAGGGTCCCGGCTCAGGACGTGGCTCGCGGCGTGTTGGTCCATATGGTCAGCTGCTGCGGAGGCGTGAGGGAGGCAGTGGGAACAGGGATGGAGAGGGAGATGCCACGTGGCCTGGAGGAGCAGTTTGGTCGAGGACAGCAGGATCTGGCACCAGGGAGTGTCGCAGAGCTGTTACCCCAGCTGAGGGCTGGGATGGTGGGCTTTCTGCTGCTCAGAAGGACCTGCTGGGGTGGGCTGAGCACCACGGTGTTGGGCAACACTGGGGCACCTGGTGAGTGCCTGTATGGGTACCTCTGTCCAAGTGTCCCCTGGTTTTGAGAAGGGGGTGGGATCACTTTGGAGAGCTGCAGTTGCTGTGGAGTTGGAGGGCCACGCTCCCCCCTCCAGTAATTACCCAGCAATTTCTTCTGCACATGAGGTTTTACATACAAGAAAAATAAACAGATGTTGCTGAAGTCAGAGTCCCATTCATCATCCGAAAAGAACAAGTCAAACTATATGAGAAAGTCCTTCAACTCAAGCCAAGACAATCACAGCCTGGTCCAGCTTGTGGAGCGAGCGCTGGGCTGTGCAGGCGCATCCTGGGAGTGGGGTGAGCGCCAGCCCTGCTCAGCCTTCCTCCCTCCTCCGTCCCTGCTTCACCTACACTGCTGAGAGCAGACAGGCAGGGCCTGGGCTGCAGGGGGAACCCCAGTGAGGAACGAGGGACCCCAGCTCTGGCCACCCTCCCTGCAGGCTGTGTAGCAGCGTGAGCACAGCTGGGCTCACCCCGACGCTGTGCTTGGCGAGTGGGAGGTCCGTGTCCCCCTGGTGTGTCCCCCTTAGTGTGGCTGCTGCTCAGGGCACGGGCACCCCAAGGCCATGGGGACGGTGTCACTCTTTCTGCTGCTCAGGGACCCAGGAGGAAGAGGAGGTCAGGGTGCTGGGAGGATTTGGGGACGGGGGAAGGAGCAAAGAGCCCACTGAAACTCTCTGAGCAAATGAAACGACTGATGGAGGCAGCACCAGTGGGGGAAAACGGGGTCACAGGGAGCAGCGCAGGGCAGGAGTGATGGATGTGGGTGAGCCCAGAAGAGACAGGGTCCCTTCCGAGCCTCTCCCTGGAGGATGTGGCCAAGTGGTGACCGCAAGTCAGGGCCAGTGGGACATCCGTGCTTGCCCTCACACAGCACCTTGACATCCCTCTTCCTGCTGCTGTCTTCCCGTCCCTTGTTCCCCGTGGCTTCCACCACTTGCTGCATTTTTCTTAATTCAACAGTAAACTCTTTGGGGGAGGTGGTGTCTCCTTCCTGGTGTGCTGAGGGGTTTGGCAGCCCAGGGCAGCTCTCGAGGGGCAGCGCTGGCTCTGCTCTTCCTGCTCCCACTTGCAGCAAGGGATGCTGCATAGCTCGCTGCGATGCCAGGCGTGTTGTCCCTCGGTTGAGGGGATGCCGTGGGTGCCCCACACTGCGATGCCACTGGCTGTGCTGTCCCCCAGTTGAGCAGCTGCTGCGTGGTGGCAGGTGGGCAGGTGAGTTTCTGACCCGTGGCTCGTGGGCTTCTCCCCTGCAGGCAATGGGATCACGCTGGAGGGGGCTGTGCCCTCGGAGCAGGACAGCCAGCCGAAGCCAGCCAAGAGAGCCCGCACCTCCTTCACGGCCGAGCAGCTGCAGGTAGGGGGGCTGGGCCGGGGGGGCTGGAGGGGCTGCGCCTCCCCAGCCTCATCCTGAGCCCCTCTCTCCTCTGTCCCGCAGGTCATGCAGGCACAGTTTGCTCAGGACAACAACCCCGACGCACAGACGCTGCAGAAGCTGGCGGACATGACGGGGCTGAGTCGGAGGGTCATTCAGGTGAGGGGCAGCCGGGCGGGGACCAGCGGCCGAGCAGCCCCGAGCAGGGCAGGGAGGGTTGCACCTGAAGGCTGGCACCAGGCAGGGCTCACAGCCCCGTGGCCCCCTCACTCCTGCACATCAACCCCACGACCTGCAGCATCCAGCACGTCGGCTCGCTGGCTCCCGTAGCAATGCCAGCTCCGTCCTGCCTCTGTCTCTCTCGTGGGTTTTCTATTTGTTTTTCCCTCTTAGGATGCAATGAAATAAACCCCCATGCAGCCCCAGTAACTCGCTGGGTGGGAAAGCTGCCCATTAGCACTGTCCTGGAGCTCTGTGCTCTGCCCAGCTCGGCAGGAGCTCTCCTGGCAGTCAGTAGCAGAGCCTGCTACAGGCAGGCAAAGGTCACAAGCTTCAGGAAGTGTTGAGATTGAGAAGTTTAAAGAAAAAGGGGGTTTGCAGCCCCAGGGGACGTGGTGGCAGGGAAGTCCCCATGCCTGTCCTGGGAGGGGAGGGAAAGTGGTGCCGTAGGGACTGAGAAATGTCCCCTCTGCAAATCCCAGCTCACCATCCCTGCAGACAGCCCAGCTTTGCCTCTCGGTGACGTTTATACTCATCACATTAATGTTCTGCTGACATACTTTCTGCATACAATGAAAAGCAGGAGTGATGAAAATAAATCTGGAGCTTTCATCCGGGATTGTTTTGCCAATGACACATTTAAATTTTGTGTGTGAAAATCTGGCTCGAGCCCCCATTACTGAGATTCTTCATTTAGCTAAAGATCAAGCAGGCTGCACACCAGGTGATTTTTTATGTGGATATTTTTCAAAGGCGCTTTAAACAGGAAACAATTTGTCAAACGCTTACGACTGTTTCCTTCTCTGTGGTCCAGTGCTCAGCCTGAGAGAGCTGATCTTCACTCAGCCTTGGAGAAGGTTTTTACTCCAGCTATCTTTCAAAAATTAAAGCATAAGAAACAAGTTACCTCCTTAGCATAAAAAACCTTTCCATGCGTGTTTTATCTCCAGGATGTAATTCCCTAACTATTCCTTTTATTAGAAGCGTTGGGATATGGTCAGAGGGCTGGTACCTGCTGCTCACACAGACTAGGGCTGTATCCCACCACAGTACCCTCCTTTCTCAGCTTTAATGTTCTGATGATGTGGGTTTGGAATATGATAAAACATAGGTGTTTTAAAACAATATTGTTTTCATCATCCTTAAAGTCACAACGTCTCCTAGTCTAACCTTCTACTCGATTTTTCTCCCCTTAATTCCTCTCCTTGCCAACGCTCACGTGTTTCCCAGCTGATCTCAAGCTGTGCTTTTAGGTCAGGTGAGGTGGGGCTGCAGGCTAAGATTTAAATAAGACCTTGAAAGGTGCTCCCACCCTTTGCAGGGAAGTTGAGCAGGGACAAAGCTTTGCATATGCGGCTTCACTCATGCTCTAGTGGGTGAAAAATAAATCTAGGGAAACCAGTGAAATGCTGGTGAGGAGTAGATTTCTCAGGTTTATTTCTTCTTTTAAATACCGGGAGCAGACACCCATCCTGGGGTTGCGGTGAAGGACCGCACTTCAGTCCGGTCGGCTCTGAGTTGACGCAGCATTTGCTGCTCTCGTTTCAGGTTTGGTTTCAAAACTGCAGAGCCCGCCATAAAAAACACACCCCCCAGCACACGGTGCCGCCCTCGGGAGCGCCCCCGTCCCGCATCCCTTCCTCGCTCTCCGACGACATCCACTACTCGCCCTTCAGCAGCCCCGAGCGGGCCCGGATGGTGACGCTGCACGGATACATAGAAAGTAAGAGTGGCCGGCGGGGCTGCGGCACTGGGGGCTCGGGGAAGGGCCGGGGGAGCTCCCCCCGAGCAGGCGGTGGCACCACGGCGCAGCACTGCCAAAATCGCTCTTGTGCTGCGGGAGCCGGGCTGGGGCTTGTGCCGCTCCTGCTCCTCGTGCCTGGTGCACTTGGGGGTTTTCTGAAGGCTGTTTGTGCGGGAGGCTCAGATGTGAGAGGGAGGGGAGAGAGCGCCGCTGCTCTTTCCCTCCGTACCTCATCCGCAGAAAATCACTGCCTGGATTTTACCTGGCTGGTCCCAGGCCCTCCTTGTGTGCTCTGTGTCATGGAGGAGAGGTGTGAGTGTGCCCTGTTGAGCTCGGTGCTCAGTGCTCTCCTTCCTTCTCCGAGCGGCAGAGTTGCTTTCTTTAGCAGTTCCAAGTGCTGGTGAACGATTTGTGAGTGGTGGGCAGCTTTGGTCATGCCAGGATGGAGGTTTTGGCTCCGTGGATCTTGTGACCCTTCTCCCCTCCCTCACCTGTGTGGGCTCCTGCTGTGCCTGTTCCACAGGCACCTCTTGCTCCACGTGTGTTCCGAGCTGCTCCCGGTGGAGGCCTGGCCGTGCCGGCTGGAGGGCCTGTGTTGTTTGTAGTAACAGAGGCTGAAGCCTCTTCTCATCCACAGGTCAGGTACAGTGTGGACAAGTGCACTGTAGACTTCCCTACACTGCTCCACCAGTGCACCTCAAAGCAGACATGGAAGGACCACTATCTAATAGGGGTGAGAAGGTAATTGTAGTCCCTGCTCCAGGCTCTGGGGCCGACCCTCCACTGTAGCAAAGATTTGATGATGTGTAACGTCACTGCCACTGCCATCTCCCGTCAGCATCACTGCTTCTCCATGACCTCCCATGTGTCTGTCCTTAGTCTTGGTGGCCCTCGGTTGATGTACCCACTGTTGGTCAAAATGGCATCACTTTGTTCTTCACTAAACACCCCTCGTTGCTGTGAAGTGCTGCATTCCCTGAAGGATCCTCACATCCTCCTGCTGACTCCTCTCTCTGGTTTCTCCCCTTCCTGTGTGCCCTGAGCTCTGTCCTGCTCGGTTCCTCTGTTAATAACAGAGCAGGGGGCACCTTCAGCATGTGCTAACTTCCCAGTTTTCCATGAGTTAACAAAAGATTCATTTCTTGTGGATTGTACTATTGCTTAAGAAAAAAAATCAAACAAACAACTGACTGTTACAATATCTGAAGTAGGAATGTTATTTCACAATGTCTGGCCAGGGAACAATATTGCATGTTGATATTTTTCTGTGCAGCACTTACAGTATCTAATACATGGCTTATTGGGGGCAAGACTACTCAAACATGCTGAGGCTCATAAGATTTTATTTAGGATTCCAGTTTCAGTGGCTTTCCTTTGAGGAAACACCGAGCCTTTGGCAGCTCTTAGTGGTTTTAGCTTTTGTCTTTACTGTTAGAAGTTCTCAGCATCTCTCTTTTCAGATCTCCCTCTACTCAGTGCAGCAGCAGCAGCTTACTGAGCTCTGTTTCAGTGGGCACAAGCAGGGCCACAGGAAAGTTACTTTTCCAGACTAAAAGCTACCATTTTGTCATGATGTCTGCACAGTGAGCTGGAGAGTTTTCAGAAAATATTAAACAGTCCCAGTGCTGTCATTCAGAGAAGCTCCACTGCAGCAAGCAGCTCCCTATTTAAACGTAATTACTTGCTCGCAGCTGTTGCAGAATGGGGTTCTCAGGACATGGAGCTGCCCCCCAAACAGCTCCTTTCCCAAACAATCACTTGCATGTTGAATTCCTGAAAACTGAAACAGCTTTTTTTTTCACATCCAAATTTTTTTAAAAGCGGTGATAACTGAGATCCTGAGAAAACGCTTGTAAATACTGTGTCTCTGTTTCCCTTTTCCTGTGGGCCACTCCACACCCTCCCTTTGGGGTGCCCAGTGCAGTGGCTGGTGAGATCTGAGTATGACCAGCTCTTCCCCTGCCCAATGGCAAGGACAGGGGCTGTATTTGCAGAGCAGTGAGGTGAGGTGGTTTGAGGGGAGCCTGTGGTGGTTATTGAGCAGGGGGGATAGAGTCAGGACCACTGGTAATGGTCTTTGTCTTTCTTGGTAGCTGCTGTATCACAGCACAAACTGATGGAATCCTGGTTTTGGTGTGCTGCCCAGCTTTGTAGGGTTTCACAGCTGAAGGTGTGCCCAGAGGGGCACCTTTCCTGCAGGCTGTGGTGCCACAGTCCCGTTACCTCCCACCCGGGCTCCTCAGTGCAGTGCCTGTGTCCCGGCAGCTCCTTCCATGGGCAGGGCTGGCAGCTCCTGGGCAGACAGTGCTTCCAGAAGGGGGTTTTCCTATGGGGAAGTGTCTTCTACAGCAGAGCCCTTGTCTGTCCTGTTCTCTCTGAGAGCTCTTTGCCACCATTGAGTGCTCTCTGTCCCTGAAAGCAGCTAACGCTCCGCTCCCGTTTCTCCCCCAGGTCATCCTCTTTCAGTACTGACTGCCCGGACTCTTCCTCACCTGCCCATGGCCCTACCAGCACCACTGCCCCTCAGCCGCTGACACGGCGTCCAGCCCACGGCAACTGGTGTCAGTCCCGCAGGAGAAGCTCAGATCCAGCGCTCTCAGCTCTTTCCATTGACCAGCACCTCACGCCCACTCCGATTTCTCCAGCGACACTCTGTGTATGTGTGTGTTGAGTGCAGAGTTACATTTGACACTTGTTTCTTGTGGACTTGTAGAATGACCGTGAGTCTCTCCAAGGCAGTGCCAGACACAGTCAAAACTAGTGACTCTACTGTGCTTGCAAATCTTGCTCCCAAACCCATGGGAATATGAACAACCCAGAACACGCTGAGTCTCAGGGGGGTCGATGATCACCTCTGAACACAAAGGAAGGAGGAATTTACGTGCTTTGGCCTGATTCTCTTTTTGCACCAGTGAAGCGGTTCCCGGACATCCCTCCTTATTTCCACTTGCACGTGTGAAATCTGAAATGGGCTTTTTGGCTCAGCAACTCGATACATAGACAGACCTTCCTGAGCCAAACTCACAGATAGCCGAGACTCCACTAAGTGGAAAACACGATGCCAGCTGGAAATAGGCAGTTTTTCTTCCTCCTCAAAGTGCTTTAGAATCACATGTTCTTTGATCACTCAAAGGTAAGTAAATCTTAGTGTTTTTCCCCCGTTTTATAGGAGGGGAAACAGATATGTCCTAAATGGAGAGGAACTGTGGGGGTTGGTGGCAGAGCCAGGTTTAACACCCTGAAGTTTTTGATTGCTGACTTGTTCTTAGAACACGGAATATCTCTCTCCTCTCACAGCCATCTGCCAATTTTTTTTTTTTTTAAGTTTTTTTGCTCTTGTTCTTTATTAACAAACTACTTTATTTCCTTGGAGTCGTATCGGATCACAAATGGGTGATTTCAGAATGTACCTACACAAAACTCTCAGACTCTCCATACCCTGGGACTGGGAAATGCTCAGTAGAAGGTGACCATAGAGGTGTAGAAATGTTCTGCCCTGCTGTGGACCCAAGTTCAATCAGTGGAAACAGTCAGGTAGAAAGTGGAGACCAGTTAAAAAGGTGAAGACCACACTAAGGCCAGCGGGAGTGGTCACTAGCCGAGTGGACAGCAAGGTGGTGGCACGTTCCTTTGTCTGGCAGCGTCGCTCTGAGTCCCTCCTGTTGTTCTCCCTTGCTGGAGTGCAGCTGGTGGTCCTGCCAGGCCCTGGGATGAAGGTGCAGCCCGAACTGCTGCCGGCGGGCTCACGGCAACAGCGAAGGAAACGCTCAGCAGCCTGGCCCCGAGTCAGGAAAAAGACTCCAAAATGATCCTTCATTGACGGTAATAACAAAAAGTAAACAAGTGACCTCTGCCAGCCCTTCTCAGTTTGCACTGAGCCAAGAGCAGGTCTGTAACAAAGCCTCTCTCCACACAAGCACACGGGCCCGTCCTGCTGCTAAGCGTCCGTGAGGCCGCGCTTCCCAGAATGTGAAAGCCCACCATGAGCCAGTGAGGGCAATGACTGATCCGTGCCCCAGGAGCAGGAGACGGGAACCCATCCCTTGCGTAACTTGTTTTTAAGTCGAACTGTGCGTACACGTGTTTTCCTCGGCGGGAGATCCCGGATCCATCTCCAGCCTCGGCCGGAGGGCAGCCGTCCATCCCGCTGCTCTGGCCAGCCCCTGCTGCACACATGGCAGGGCTTCTCCTGACCGTGGCCCTGAGCTCCGTGTGACACCAGCGGCCAGGCACGTGGCTCCGGCTGAGCGGGAATGGCCTGAGGAGACGTGGGTGTCTGCTGAGGTGGCCACCAAGGTCTCTTGGGTTGAGAAGCAGCTGAGTACAAGCACACACTGATGTTGGTTGGAGCAATGTACATACGTACATACACACACCCCGTGCTGTGTGTGCGTGTGTGTATACTGAGAGAGAGAGAGAGTGATGGCACTACCTCGGACAGCTAGGCCAGTATCTGTCTACTTGCAGCCAGCAGCAATATCCCCAGTTTAAAATAACATTTGAAAGGAGAGGGGGAATTAACTCCAGAAAATACTATTGTCACCAATACGTGCGAGCGACCATTCGCAGTGTGTGCCCAGTGACAAGGCCCTGCCTGCCCTGACTGGAAGCAGAGGTGTCCCCCTGGGGAGGGGACGGTCACCACTCACAGCAGTTTTTGTCCCTGCCCGTAGCAATGAGTGAAGGAGTGGTGTTCCCTTCCTTGGCTCTTGGTGAGTGTTTGTAATCACAGGCTGAGGTGGTTGCTGGGTTCATGTGCAACAGCCTTGAGATGCTGGGGGGGATCGGGGGGGTCACCGCGGCCGACGTTGTTCTCCATTTGTGCTCACGCATCCTGACGACCATTTAGTTGTGGAATTCGTGCCGTTGTTTCATTTAAGACTGAAGGAGAGACTTCAGGCTGTAACTTGCCCTGACATCCCGCAGTCCTTGAGATTTCCACAACTGTTTCGTGGAGGGAGAAAAGGGTTTGATGTGTTTCTCTTCTGTCTCGGTGGTGCAATGAAAGGAAAACTACGAAATATGTATCTGCTAAATGCCAACTCGATCAAAAGAAACCCCACTTGTGAAATGTGCTGTCTACCCAAGGGTTTGTCACCGATCCCACGGCAGGGCCGGAGCGCAAGGCGGGGGCTGAGGGGGTGTAGGTGTTTCTCTCCAGGGACGGGCTCACTACAGACTGTGCTCGGGGCACTTCCCCCCATAAGTAGCCAGGAGCAGCTTTGCTAATTCAGAAATCAGGCTCTGTTTATATTAAGCCCAAATTGTTTGCAAAAACTGGAAGCAATTCAGCTTGTGCAGTTTTAGAGCTAATTATGTGTATGGAAAATACTCAACTGTACCAAGAATGTAAGAAATCTTCTAATTTATTCAATACATTGTTTCACAACATATTTCACACTGACTGTTGCCACTGAACCAAACCTTATCTCAGGTCATTTGCATTCATCTCCTGTCTGTGGATTAAAAAAAAAATAAAATTAAAGTCATTCTCATTTTCTTAGTTTATTCAGTAATTGCCAGATGGGTTCTGGTGCAGCAATGCAGACTCCACGCACTAAACTTTTCCAGTTGCTATTTACAAAGCCTTTTGCAGACAGAACCCACTGAGGACAGCCAGTGAAAGGCTCTTCACTCCAGTTTATTAAGGTAACTAATACAGCTCGGCTCTGGAAGTGGAATGGTTTAAGGTTTTATCACCAGTGATTTTTTTTGGCTCGTGCTGGTTAACCCCAGTGCCTGAGCTAAAGGTGCTTACACAACTCACTCGTTGGGATGGGAGTGGGAACCAATCCTGCACTACTATCGGTGATTTATCTGTAGGATGCCAACTAAACACCAGTTTTATTTCATCTGCCAATCATTTTGTTGTAGCATGTTGCAAATTCTGCATGTCTTGGCTACAATGGTTAAAAAATTTTTTCTCTGAATGAGTGGACAGTCAAGACTAATATTTATTTTAAAAAAGTAAAACTAAATTGTAAGCACTTTTTTGTAAAACCAATGTCTGTTTTGTTACATACTTTTAATGTTGTGCTTTGTAAATGTCTTATTTGTGTAATAAATAAAGTTAATGCAAGTAGAAGTGCTGGCACTTACATCCAGAAAATGATGTAATTCCATTTTATTTTATTTTTAAATACTTTCTGGCTTACTAATCAAGCAGCAACCCACCCAGTTTTCCTCTTTTATTATTTTGTTAAACTCTGGCTTCAGGAGAGTTCAACAAACGTTCGTAGTAAATGGATATAATTTCCTAGTTAGCAAACCAGTCATTAAAGAATACCTCTGGTGTACATTATTACAATGATCAATCAATATCAAAGTACTGAGCAAAAAGAGAGGAAAGGAATTCACCAGGACAGCTAACTAAAATCTGGGAAAATAATGTTGATTAAGATGGATTTGAATGACTTCAACACCGAATCTGAGGCACTCCTTTTAACAAATTGTTTTCAGGCTTAATAATGTTTATACATACTACACTGCACACCTCTCAGGAATATTATTGTGAGTACAGTCGGCTTTTTTTTTCCATGGCTTTTGCTCAGCATGACTGATTAAATGATTATTTCCATTTTTGTTTGTGCTGACAGAGATGACAGAAAGATTATATTCCTGTCGAGGGAAAGGGTGAGACAAATCCACGAGGACAAATTGCGTTTATTGTGACTCAGATTACCTGCTTTGCTGGAATATTACTGTCTAGCAAGATCAGGTTTATGGTTTCGGTTTACGCTCAGCTCTTCCACCCCCAGCTTTCCGGCAGGTCCGAGTGATCCATTCGTGCTCATCATCGTCTGAAAGGGAGATAAAGAGAGCGCTAAACATCCCCGTGTCAGAGCTGCTCTCTGCAGCACCGGGCTCCAGCTCAAACAGGCAATTTCTCCTTTGTAAAGCAAATCCATTTTTAGCCGTTGTCGTCTCTTAGAACACTTTTTGTTGTTGTTGTTGTCGTTTAGTTAAAAGATCGTGTGCTGTTGTGAGGGAGTTTGTCAAGGCAGGAGGTGCTGGATCTGTGGCAAGGACTGATTTATCTGTTTGAAAAGCTTGGGTGAACTATAAGATTTACATGTATAGATTTCATATTTTGTGTTCTGGGCAAAACGTGCAGGAGAAGCATTGAAACTCTCAGAAGTTAATAGAGACATTTTTTAAAATACTATGCCTGTGTTGCTTGTCAGTGAATGAAAAATGAAGGTAAAGAAAAATCTATATTAAAACCCCAGGTTCTTGTCTTCCAGCTTCTCTTTCCATGCTGTTTGTGAGATGTATGTTGTGGCAGGTATCCATAAGCTGATGCAGTGGCTGACAGACATATTTTAGACCATCTTCTGTGTCCCTTGTTAGTATTCATGTCTGTCGTATTTATTCTGAGAGCATAATGACAGTGTGGAAAGAAAATAAAAGCAAAGACAATGTAGGAAAAAAATAACTGCCCAGCAAAGTTTGAATAGAAATTTTGTGTATGATTACAAAAAAATAGCCTGGTGAATGTTAAGTTGTGGTTTCTTAATTCCAGGGATTTAAACAGCCTTGTCTCCAGAAACTGTTCTGCAGCCTTTTCTTTTGTGTTGGTGTAGGGGAAAGGAGATCTATGTAGTAAACCAGGAAAACCAAACTTCAAAGAGCCTTGGGAAAAAACAAAGTATTGCTTAAAACAATATCTGTATTTATTTTTATGTCAGTGAAATGTATTCGAGCTGCTTCTTGTGTTTACCACTGTCTTGACAAATCCACAGTAGGTGCTTGTGATGTGCGTTTCTGACCTGCCTCAGTCTCGATGTTGAGAAAGAATAGATGACTGGGAGGAGGGTGGAGCTGAGGGGGCTGTGCCCTTGTGCTGTGACCATCCTTTGGCACAGGCCACAGCCCCATTTATCCACACCCTGAGCACCCTGCTTAGGTAGGTCAGAGAAGATAAAGCTTCCCAGTGAGAAGTCAAATTTTGATGGAGATCTTTTCACTGTGGGAGTTGTACCTTGAGATTAAAGTGACAGAGGAGCATTTGAAATGCAAAAGGTAGGAAGGTCCCGGGAACGAACCGACTGAATAATCAGTTGTGTTGTGTTAATCTAAGAAGCGTGTGCCAAATTCAGTCTGTTGCACAAGTCATCGAGCTGGAGGGTTAATCTTATTGATTGTGGAGGGTTTTGAATTAAGTCAGCTTTGTCTTTCCTTTTTTTCTTCCTTTATTTTTTGTTTCTCATGCTACCCTCCCCTTTTTCTCATTCCTGGCTGAGTTTGCTCAGTGCCCACAGTCACCGGGTCCACACAAAGTGCTTGTGTGCTGCCGAGCCTCTCCTGCTCTCCCACTCGAGGCCTGCGAAGCTCAGCTTGGGTGGGGAGGGCCCACCTTTGAGCAGCACCCCGGTGGCTGTGAATGGGCTGAGGGCACGCTGGGGCTGCCACTGTTCCGACAGATCAGCCACGGGGCACTTTAATGACTGGAAAATGGTCATAATTGGGGTGGAACAGCCAAGTTCAGCTCTTTCTGTGTTTCACTGATCTCTTTTTTTATCCCTTATACCCAGGAATCCGTAGGTCCATAACAAAATGCCCTGTTAATGGCACGTTTCTTATTGAGGTACAAACTAGGGGAAAACAGATGGGGAAAAAATATGCTAAAAGGGAAATTAAAGAGGTGAGCACTGAGTCTTGCTTAAAGACCACGCAATCCTTAGAGGCAGATTCCACTGAGGGCTGCAACGGGAATGCAAATGTGGTCCTTGAGCTTTCTTTAAAACAACAGCCAGGCCATAATCCATGTGCTGGCTTTTGTTCTGTGCACTAGGTGTTCCAGACAGTAACGATGTGGTCACATGAGCCCCGGCTGCAGCAGAGATTGTCCAGCCTGGGTGGCTCTGAGATTTTAGCTGGAATTGCCTCAACTAAAAAAAAAAAAAAATAGTTTATCTTGTTTAGCTTGTAGTAATGGCAGGAAAATTAAACTTTCTCTGCCACGGTGAAGGAATAAGCAAAACTTACACGAGCTGTACATCAGCAGTGTTCAGCTGGTATCTGGGTGCAGGGATATGTGCCTCACCTGAGCACTAGGAATAAGCAGCCTGACTTTTTCTGGAGCCATCAACAGCTCTCACTCAGCTGAGCACCCAGGGATAAGCACAAAGAAAGGCAGATGTAACTTGGCTTCTTCTCACAGTTTTCCAGCCTACCCTTGGTTTGCCCAGATTGTTTCTTTCTGCATTCTGGGTTTTCCTGGTCTCTGAGCAAAGCACACGAGGCAAGTAGCTCCAAGCAAGTAGCTCCAAGGGTTTTAGCCTCCCCAGACCTATCCCATGCAAATTAAATCCCTGTTCATAAGCCCTGCTTAACTTGCATATAGTTTAATCAGATGTAAAACTGACTGAACAAGTGAATTTAAACTTTGTGTCTGAGAAGGAAGGATAGATGTAACGGCTCAGTGTGAAGTAAATCCCTAGAACTGCCACCCAACCCAGTGTTCTGTACCACTGGTCCCTGCTCTAGGTAAGGGGAAATGAAAGAATTGATCCAGCCCAGCAAGAAGGACCACAGCCCCAGAGAGGAGAATGGCTCCCGGGCTGGCTATGGGAGAGGAGGCAGGGAAATATTAGAATGTAAAGAGTTAAGCTATGGTAAAACATACTTTTGCTACACTAAAGAAGACTGGTTGATAATTACTGTAGTTTTAGGGCTATTTGAATCAGTGCAGCTGCAACCTCTTCAGTAGTAACCCCTGAAACAAGACAAACTGGGTTTATTGTACTGAACAAGTCTTAAAGCTCCTCCCTGATTGTTAGTAATTGGCAGCAATGGACTTAACAGCCTCTTGACTACCCTTTTTACACTCTACCTGACTGTGCAGCTAACAATTTAAATCACAGATGCCGATCCTTCTTTGTGGCAGCTGCTTGTTAACTACACGTTCTTCTTTTTCTGTCACTGGCTGCTTCCATAACCCTGCAACACCAGGGTTAGATTGGAGAATCACATTTCATCAATATTTAAAATGGAATTAAACCTTGAAGTTTGATTAATGCTACCAGATAGTGAGTTGTAATTACTATTTTGCAAATTGCAATTGTTTGAATATGTTAATATGATTGTCTAAGCACATCTTCACCTTCAGAAGCAATTTTCCTTTTAAAAAAGATTTGAAAAAAATGCCAACTCTTTAATCAGTGGTAAATTATCACCCTGTGCACAATTAGGTGGTATGGAGTACTTCATGTGGTGTGCTGAATTTTGGGTCTGCATATTTATCTTTAAAAAGTTTATCCATTTTTTTAGGTTTTCCTCAGTAGAATAAACATTGAGGGAACAGACTTTGCTGAAACAGGACCATGTTGATGTTTGAAGGTAAAGGAAAAAAGCTTTGTCTGAGCATTTCATTGCAATCTGGTGTATCCCTGTGCAGTTAGTAAATGTTTACCAGTGTTTTCTTCCAAAGTCAGTGAAATATAATTATTATTATCATGGCATGTTATTGAAATCTTGAAACTGAGACAGACAGAGCTGTTGGAATATATGTAAGTACTGACTGATTCTCTTGAATTATTTCCTCGTGTCTCAGTCAAAAATAAGATCAGTTTTTAGCACCCCCTAAATATATTTTGAATATTGTGGGTGAGACCCTCAGCCAGCCCACACTGGGATGGCTTCTCTTTTATTTTTGTGATTAATTCAGGCTGTTTTCATTAAGCAGGCAGAGGCATATGGAGCCACCCCTGGCAGGCACCTGCACGACTGATCCCCAGAAACAGCATCTCCCACAGTAGATGATTATCCAGGGGTGCGAGTCCTCCTGATCTCCTGTTGGACACTACACAGTCAACAGGTCAGTCTGGAGAGTCTCTTTAGGCAAGTAAGACACCTCTAAAGCTGTTGGTTGTAAAGTGCTCCTGTAAGTAGCCTGTTCCAAAATTAGCTCTTCTCACCAAATATCACTTGGCAAGTTTCTGCCTTGTTTTGGGTGGCTTTAGGGGAAGCTCCAAATGCCAGCCAAGTCCAAACAGGTCTGTCAAACCCCCTGCTAGGTGTGTTCACAGTGAGCTCAAACTGCAGCTCACCCAGGTCAGTGGATTTCTGCTCAGCATCTCTCCAAAATGAAACCACTTGCCTAATTTTCGGTGATCAGTCTAAAAGCAGCGGCAGAAGAGACTTTCCCAGCTACCACGCTCCAGATTTATCTCTCAGCTGGGATTAGAAACAGCTGAAAATTCAGGGTGGCCTTGCTTCAGGGTGCTTCCAAGGGATGCCTTGCAAACACACTGTAATTTAGGTGCGTTTAATCTTGCTATATTAAATGCATATTGCAAAGTTTAGGATTATTTGCTTCTAGCTATCGTGTTTCTGTGTTGCTTATGGAAACCTCAGCTGTGAGAGACTTCTGAGGGCTCTGCATGTTTAGGTGTCTGCCGTGGTGTAGAGCAGAGGCCATCAGCAAAGGCAGTATTGCCATGTAGACTTCTGGATTTGGCCTCTTTAATGCGTTCCCAGGAAACCACCTAGAAGGTGTATTGGAATTAGAATATTTAGTGGCTTACACAGGGGAAAAACTACATTGTTCACCTTAAAAACCTTGTCTGCGTTAGGTCTTTGTAGCTGTGTGCGATCCTGGTGGTCCAAAGGCTGAGCCTACGCTGGAGCCCGGATGCACTCCCCAGTGCTCCCCAAAATTCAGATCCCTGGCTCCCTGCCCTGCCCAAGGGCGAGTTGGGACCAGCCGTGATGGGCATTGTCCCTTTGTTCTCTTGCTCCTGGTAAAGTCCCCGGGAGCAAGGAGGGAAGTCATTCCCTGGTCTGTGCTTGCCCAGGACAGGGAGTGCATCCTGGGGAGCAGCCCCGTGGGCACAGCAGCTCTCCGTGCCCACGGCTGGTAAGGCTGTGTTTACAACAGGCCATCCTCGAACAGGAGCTGAGCTTCCTCTCTGTTTGCAGAGGGCCAAGCACACGCAGCCCGTTGTAAACAACAATATCGCTGAATTCTTTCACAGCCCTGACTCCTCCCGTCACCCGCGGCGCCGTTTATCGTGTTCTTCCACTGCACGATTCCAGTATCCGTGTGATAGGATCTCAGCCATGGATTCTGCCTGGCACACCCCTTCCATTTCCACTGCCCCCTCCAGGTCCCTGCCACCTCTTTCCTTACTGCACCTGACCCCACCAACATCAAGGCTGGCAAGAAAATGGAAAATATGTTTTCAATTAACCTTTGCCTCCACCCACAAATTCTCACCCTTCCAGTTACTTTTAATTACTGTCATTCCAAAATGGCCCCCAAATGAACTTTCCATCTCTTGTAAAACTTGTTTTCACACGGACTGTATAGTGGAATGTAAGTGCCTATAGGACTTGTGTGTAAGCTATTTAATGGATTCACAATAGGATGGTTAGCACCCAAACAAAGGTGTTATTCTTGGCATGCCGCTCTTTGGAACTGAAACTTCCCCAGTTTTCAAAAAGATAAGACCAGGAAACCACAAGGAACAATGTATCTGCAAAAGCTATAGCTACTGAAATTACCGCAGTAACTTAGATCGTGATGCATGTGTTAATATTATCACTGCTGGCTCCAGTCTTGAATGTAAATCGTGTTGGTTCATAATCTTATTTTGCTGAATGGAGGATGTTTTAGATTAAAACATGTGAGCCAAATTTAATCTAAAAGTTGCTCGGATGAGAAGTCTCCAAGGATCTGTCTGTCACCTGAGCAGACTTTGACACTGAGAAAGGCATAAGAAGTATGAATTTCACATTCAAAATGTGCCTGATCCTAACACATTTCTATAAATAAAGATATGAAAGGAGCATATGATGGGTAGAAGAATTGGTCCAACATTTCAAAAAAGTGTTTAGGATAGAGTAAAAAAAAAAAAGGTAGGAAAAAACCACAACTTCCTGTAGGAGTCTGGGATCTTCATTTTAAGTGGGGTAGACTCAAATGCCTCTGCCATCTTCACTGCTCACTCATTTGCCTTGCCCCTCAGCAGTCCCTGTTCGATTCTTGCTAGGATTTGGCCTCTCCTCCTTCTAAGATTTGGCTCCTAAACTAATTTATTTGAGCATTGGGGATTATTTAGGTCCAGAGCTACAGCAATGAGAGGTGAAGGAGACAAGATCAGAAGGTGAATTTGTAGGGACTTGTGTAGAGCCTTGTGGGCAAAGAGAAGAAGCTGAGTGCCGTGGCAGAGGGAGAAGGTATTTTTTGCAGTGGTATTTTTGAGGAATAGGAAGCAAAGAGGCCAGAAAGAGGAATTAGCAGCAAAAGGGACAAGCACTCCAGCTGTTGCAAGAAAAGCAAAGGGCTACTCGCTTTCAGATGCTTTACTTGTGTAAATGGAGAACAGTGTTGGCTCTCTTCTTTGCAAACCCTGCTTTCAGAACTAAGTTTGTCAGCCAAAGTAGAGAGAAAAAGATCAATGGATTGCAATAAACGGCATTTAACATAAAAATGAGTAAAATTTACAATCCAGTTAACTTGTTAAATGTTACAAAATCAGCAAACAATAGACACGATTTGTTTTGTTCAGAGCCCAGAGGTAGAGACCAAATCCTCTAAATTAATTTCTGCAAAAGCTGGTTTTTTTTTTTCCAAACAGGTCTGGATCCTATTCGTTGTAGAATATACTGATTACCAACTATTTTTAAGAGCTTTACACAAACATTATTTCTTTTGTTGTGTGAAATGCAGAATCAGCCATCTGGCAAATGCCCCAGAGCTAAAATCTTTTACATGACATATAATTCAAAATGATTAAATATACAACAGAAAATAGCTATAGCATTGCACTTAAAATAGCATGAACTTTTACTGCCGATCAAAACTGATTTCTTTAGCTTAACAAGTATCCAAAGAACAATTATTTGAAGAGCTTTTAAGAGTTTCAATATGTAGGAACTAAACCTCATCTAAATTCAGTATCTTAAGTCAAATAAGAAAGAAACAAATGTACAAAAGATTAAATGGCCCTGCGTTATAAGTAGACATTTAAATCTATGGGAAGCTAAATTCATTCGAACAAAAATACTATATTCTCTCTGAGTGTGTGTTGCTGGGGCTTCCCCCTCCGTTGCTCAGGGCATCTGCCTCAAGAACTCGGGCATCCTCAGGCAGTGGCCCAGCCTGGGATGAGCCCGTCCACCCCCTCAGTTCAAAGAAGAACAGGGGACAAAGCCCCGAGCGTGAGCCCCCAGTGCGCTCACCCTTCTCTCCTGCACCACAGTCGACGTGAAGTTAAACTTGCTGTCTTTTTTCCACAAAGACTCCAGGCCTGAAAAATTGCCAGGTCCTCATCCCACACCCAGTTCTCCAGTAGTTTATGGGAAAGAGCACGCAAACATCTGCATGTGTTTGGGGTACACGAGGGTAGGTACAGAAATATTACCCCGAGCAATTATCGAGCGGTTATGGCTCATTCTCAGCTACATTTTTCAGACAAGTCGAAGTCTGAGTTTCCCAAAAAGCACTTGGTGCAAGTCAGAGCTGAGCTGTAGGACCAAAAAAAAAAAAAAAAAAAGGTCTAAATGTGGGAGATTTCTCTCAAGGATTTGCATACTTGGATAAACCTGAAACGGATGAACGTATCGCTGCCGACTGTCCAAAAAAAGAACTTTGCTTCCAAATTCTTTCAAACCAAGCGTGAGAACCTCCACCCCGAGGTAACAACGTGAGGAAACTGCAAATCTGGGTAAGTCTGTGATTACTAAGGCTTAGAATTGAGGTGGCTTTGCCCCCTCGCCCGGGGAGGCGGCTCAGCCTCACCACCAAGGAACCTCGGACGTCCTAACCCCAGACTTCTCTGACCTGTAAGAAAATAACGTTCTTGAATCTTGACCTTTTCAGCTCATAATGATTCCTGAGAGCAGCGGGATTTTTCCTGTTGCTTTTCACAAGACTTTCAGGCTTGTAGAAATGCTGATTGCTGGCTGGTCGGGTCTGCAGCAACACCAAACCCCCTCCTCTTGCTGAGACACTTGTCCTGCTTTTCTGGACCTAATCCTGCTCTTAACTCAGTTCCCCGACTGAGCGCTGAGTGTAAAGGCAGATTTTATGTATTCCTGCTCTTGATTTTATATGAAGAGATGCAAATATATTTCAGGTAATATTGACTGCAGTACAGGAAGCTCCCCCATGCACCCAACACATACAAATTAAACCTGAAGATGGAATATGAAAGTAGTAGTACAAATATTCTCATATTAGAAAGAGGAAAAAACATGGTTTATATTATTTAACCCGTCCTTGGGAGAACCATTGGAGAAATAAGGCAATTTTCATCAGAAATATCTTTGCTTTTCATCAAGAGAGGTGACCCAGGCAATCTTCCTGAGATCTTTTCCATCTCAGTATAAAAAAAAAATCCTATTTTTGATGGTATTTTCTCTTTGAAAGCTCTGGGCTTCTCTGATAATTGAGGGTCCTAAAACCTGTCACAGCTCTTCTTGTACCTCCCTGCTTTGCCTTAAAAATAACATCTTGTAGTTTCTACTTTTCACTAAAAAAACTGGGAAATCATCCCATCTTTCAATCTGTAACTATTGACCAATCCTTACAAAGGTGCCAGGAGTCCTATTTCTGCGGGGGGGGGGGGGGGGGAAGGAAAACTCCGAGTGAAACAGGACCCGGGCCCCAGTATCTATTCAAAATAAACAAGGTGTCTCCTTACAAACGAGCATTCCCATTCTTATTTATGTGCTCAGTTTTGTGCACTTGGCAATACTGGAAAAAAAAAAGACGAGCCTGAAGAACACGTGGAGAATGGAGAGAAATCTGAGCACCCCCGAGGAAGCAGAGGGTTAGGGACGGAGCAGTAACTGCAAGGCTGTAATGAGAGTTTGGAAGGCTTTGCTAGATAAAAACCTGCAACGAAACTGTTGCTGTCATTTCATTCCCTGATTCTGTTTTCACGATGGGCCTTTGCTCTGCTGCGGCAGTGAGAGCCCTGGGAGGAAAGGAGGATCAGACCTCCGTGCAGGGAAAGGCAAGGCCTGCCAGACTTCTCAGGGGGCTCCGCGGCGCTCGACATCCTCCCATCTCCACGGAGAAGGGCTGGGAGCAAACTCGGGGCTTTCAAATGGCGCCTGTTTTCTTCTCCTCCGGAACGGCACCGGGATGCTGCCAGGCTGGAGGCGAGGCAGTGCCAAGGGCTCCTCACCCTCTTCCACAAACAGCCGAGGAACAATCACAAATTGCTTCATAATAGGGGTGAAAGGTGAGGACTGGAGCGTTCTGCAAACCCGCTGCCAGGGCTGAGGAAGATACTGTCATTTTGGTAAACCTGTCAAGCTGTTGTAAGAACTTCCTGAATGCTTCCTACCATCTGCTTTTGATGCTTTCAAGACTTGGCTGGAAGCCTGGAGGTTTTCCTGCTCCTTCCTGCCCAACCTATAATGGAGTAGTTCTGGATCTGTTCCCTGTCATCTCAGCCTCTTCCTCAGTTTCTTCTGCTTACAGCTGGAGTTTCTTTTTTTTTTTTTTAATTTTTTTTTCTCTTTACTTCAGTGGCCTTGTGCCCTGAATCATCTCTCCTGGGGCGGGAAGAGTTCCTCTGATGTTGAACAAGTGCCGGGTGTTTCAATTGTGTTCATGTTCTTGAGAGGAAGGGTCTGGCCTACACGACACATTCCTTCTTCACACTCACATCAACAACTTTAACTTTGTGTACAGGCTCTCACTGGAAGGGCCACACAAAGCCCATCTCCACGACTGTCAGGCCTCACGCTGTGCTGGGCTGCTGAGCCAGTATTGATTGATATAATTTGTAGGGTTTGAGATAAATGTCATAAAGGACAATGAGTTCAAAGGACAGATTAAAAAACAATAAATTGAATTCCAAGGCGTTCCCTCCTGTACTAATCTGTGTAGGTTCCTGTGTTTTTGGAAAGCATGTTGCTTATCTTCCTCATCAGTAGGCCCACTGCATTCCAGTATTTTGGATCAATGCCATTTGTAATAATCTGGATCAGTTTTTATTCAACGTTTATAAAACAGGCCATGTATCATAGGGTATATTTTATAGCAGATGGTATCTCCAATTCATTTAACCCCCCCTCACTTCCCTCCTCCAGTATCACAGTGCACACTTACAAAAGCTCTTGGAAGTAGAGGAGGGGAGAATTCTTTTTTTTTAATTTCAACAAATAGTGAACTTGCTGAAAAATGGAGTTTCCAGGCAACAAAACTGTTAAACTGTGGCACACTGAAAATGAAATGTTCTGGTTTTGAAAAAAACAGGTTTTGCAATTTGGACATTTGGGGGAAAAAAAACAAACAAAACAAGGTGGGTGGTTGCTTTCATTTAAAAAACCTCTACATTAAAAAGGTGATAAACACAAAGGTTGAATAGCCAGAACACAACGTGGATTTTTTTTCAGGTCAGATTATGTTTCTTGAGCTATCCCACTGTCAACTGCTCGGGGATCTTCTGTGGGTTTTTTAACTTGAAAAAGTTTCTCTTTCGGTTTGATGAGAATGAATTTTCCTCGAGGCTTATCAATGTGGGGACTTACCCACGAGAGCCAGTATTTGCCAGACTCTACTCAGGACACAGCTGTCCAAGGTGGAAGTGTCCTGTTCAGGAAGGTAAGACTAAGGCTAATTTTAATAGATTGGACTGTTGTAACATGCAGAGATAAGCACGTGCTTAAGCACTTTGCTGGTTCACAGCATGGAGCTTTTTAGCTTTCAGGATCAATGGTGTGCCCCTCACAACCACTCCCTTGCTTGAGATCATAGCAGAAGAGACTGAAGATTTTTCTGAGATTAACATACCAAATGGTAATACAATATATTTATTCGTATCTGCTTGGGAACACTTCACTGTAATTTTGCAAAATATGATTTATACAACTCTGGGGATGCATAAATCACTGATAAATAAGTAAAAGATATTTTAGCTCAGTAATAAGAGAACCAAATCATGGAGTTGTTTATGTGTTAGCTTTAATCCTAGAAGATAGGACAAATAAACTCATTCTACCTTACCTTGTAAAAGAAGTTAATCATACCTGCATTTCTTAGAAATCTGAGTTTGTAGTCAACAACAACTCTGGTTTCAGGATTATAGAATCCATCACCACAGTCGTAACAACCTTCTGGGATTGTTCTGGGAGGATCCAGATTTGTAAACTGAGGAATGCCTGAAAGAAAAAAAAAAAAAGGGTTGATTTTGGTTTTTTGAGTTCTTTTTTTAAATTTGAGCCTTTGATCAAGATAACTAACAAATACCTTTCCATGGCTTTTGCTATAAAAACAATACTGTTATTTTACAATAATTTTGTAAAACATTTATCGAGTTTTGTATAGGTAGATAAAATAAAAATGGGAAAATGCACACACAAAAAGTGTGTGATAAGAAGCTGTCACTTTGATTTCCTCACTCACAGTCCTGTGATTCAGCCCACCGAGCTGACATTATAAATACGACCCCAAAATTCAAACCGGGGCCAGGAGAGACTCGCTGGCCTCACAGAACTACATGTCATCACTAAAATATTCTGTGTGTAGAGTACTGTGTGTATTATGTTACAGATTTTACTCACTTGTTTCCTTATAAATCTTTCCACCGTTTGACTACAGACAAATAATGACATTATAAAAGCCCTCAGCAAAAATACAGACGGGACACAAATGTCTGCCTTGGCAGGTACTGAAAAGCTACGTGGGGCACATGATGGAAACTTTATTTGACATCCTGAATTCCAATTGCTTCTGCTCAACTTTATTAAAGCACACTGCTGATGCAGCGAGGGTGGAATGTGTCAAAGGGTTAATCGGGGTATCAGAAGCTGTCAATGAAGCCCTGTCCTGTGGGTCATCACTCCAAGAGCCCCCGCTGTGGAGCTGCACCCCGGGCTGTGCCGATGGAAGGTGGTGTCCACATTCTTTTGGCAGCGTGCTGTGAAATTAGCCAGAGCCTTTCTGCTCCATGTTACTCATGTAGCCGAATTAATCTTTCTTAGGCGAAGTTGTTACTTTAATTCCTTCCAGACTCTCAGGATCGCAAAGTGCAATTTAGTACCTGGTGGTTTGAAACCAGAACAGATTTCTGTATAAAATCTTCTGTCGTAGCCATCGCAGTAATGCCAGTTTTTTTCTTCGTATTCGAGACCGTCTGCAAAAACGAATTTCCCCTGCAAAACATGTTAATAAATAAATATGATGGATGGAGGGAACGCCAGGGCCGGGTTCCTCGGGAGAGCCCCAGCACTGCTCAGCTCGGGTTTGGAGTGCCGGGAGCTGTATCTGTGGGATGCCCAGCACCCTCCCACACCCCGGGGGGGCCAAAAATCGCCTTGGCCCGAGAATCCACGTATTTCACCCCAAAGCCTCCCCCGCAGCGGGGCCGCTCCCGGCAGCGGGGGTCCCTCGGGGTGAAGCCCCCCCAAGGCCGGGGTACCTGCGTGGGGATGCCGCGGTCCCAGAGCGCTCGGTACCTGCCGCCGCCGGGGAAGAGCAGCTCTCCCTGGCCGTGGAACATCCCGTCCCACAGCGCTCCCCGGTACTCCGTGCCCGTCGGCAGCTTGTAGAAGCCGCGTCCCTCCATCCTGGAAGGGACGGGGCGGGTGGGCAGGGGCTGTTCCCCACCGATCCCACCCGCCAACCCCCGCCAGGTCCCCCCCCCGTGTCCCCACGCCGCGGCTCTTCCCGGGGACCGCTGTCCCCACCCGGTCCTCCCGTGCTGCCCGGCCCACCCGATCCTCCCCGCACACCCCCACCCGTGTCCCCCGTGTCCCCCGTGTCCCACCTGCCCCTCACGACCCCTCCCAGGTACCGCTCCCCCACCAGCTCCATGGCGGCCCCGGGGGGGGGGGGCGCGTCCCGTCACCATGGCAACGGCCCCGCCCCCGCCGAGGCCCCGCCCCCCCCGCGCGGCGCGTGCGCGGCGGGCGCTGAGGGCGCTCAAGGAGAGCCGCCATGCCCGGCGCCGTGAGGGTGCCCTCGCTGGAGGAGCTCGATGTGCAGGAGGTGAGTGCGGCCCCTTCCCCGCCCCGCCTCGCCTCCCCCCGCCTTGCTTCACCCTCCACGCCCGCCCGCGCCCTCACGGCCGCTCTTCCCCCCCCGCCGCAGGTGGCCGTGAGCTCGGCCGTGCTGAAGGCCGCGGCGCACCACTACGGCTCGCAGTGCGACCGGCCCAACAAGGAGTTCATGCTGTGCCGCTGGGAGGAGAAGGACCCGCGCAGGTGCCTCAAGGAGGGGCGGCAGGTCAACCAGTGCGCCCTCGACTTCTTCAGGTGAGCGGGGACGCGCCGGGGCACACGGGCCTGGCCCGGCTGTGGTGCCGGAGCCCCTCTGCTCTGAGGCGGGCTGGGCGTGTTCGCCTGGGCAAGGGAGGGCTCCAGGGTGACCCTGGGGCAGCCTTTCCTCCCTGAAGGGGCTCCAGCAGAGCTGGAAAAGGACTCGTGACAAGGGGTACAAGTGACAGGACAAGAGGGAATGGCTTCCCTCTGCCAGAGGGCAGGGTTAGATGGGATACTGGGAAGGAATTCCTCTCTGAGAGTGGGCAGGCCCTGGCACAGGTTGCCCAGAGAAGCTGTGGCTGCCCTGTCGCTGGAAGTGTCCCAGGCCAGGTTGGACGGGGCTTGGAGCAACCTGGGCCAGTGGAAGGTGTCCCTGCCCAGGGCAGGGGGTGGGACCGGATGGTCTCTAAGGTCCCTTCCAACCCAAACCGTTCTGTCATTCTAGTTAAAAGTGCCACCGCTGTCACAGCCTTCAAAGCCTTTAGTTTTGCTTCTTAAACTTTAGCTCCAGGGGACAGAGGCCACTTGGATTGTCTTGCATCTTTATACATGACTTTATCCTTCCTCGTGAAGCCCTGTGGCTTCTGTTCCGGGGCAGGTGGCCTGGGTTTTTGTTGGGATCCCAGGGCAGTGGTGGGAGGATGCCGCTGCTGCACCTTGCAGCTGCATTATGAAAGCCAGGAATCCAACCTGAGCTTCGTGTTGTTTGTCCTCCCTGTTCCACAGGTGAACTACTGTGAAAGCTTAAGCTTAATGCACCAAAGGTATAGATCCAAGGTGTGGGCCAGTATTGCTAGTAAAGGACTCCTGTAATTAGCTCAAAGCGTGTCCACCTCCAGTCCAGCAGCTGGCAATCAGAAACCTCTGGTCTAAGTGTGGCTTCTGGAGATTGGGATACCAAAATAATTTGGAAGCATTAGAGCATTGCATAATGTGGAGGAGCTGTGCACCTCTACCCAGCCAGAATTTAATAACAATAAAGTTATTGCTACTGTTAGTTGTAGCTACAGCGACAGAAATTTTACGGGTATTTTTGTCAAGATCTGTTTAATGCTTCAAGTACTGACTTCTCTGAAGACCCAAAACTGCAAGAAACACTTCACCACAAGTTGAGGTGGGAGTGAGTAAGGGAGAAGAGCATTAAAACTGTGACAGGTGCTGAGGGTTTTCTGTGTGTGGCCCCTCACAGGAAGATCAAGACCCACTGTGCAGAGCCCTTCACCGAGTACTGGACGTGCATCGACTACACCAACCTGCTGGAGCTGCGGCGCTGCAGGAAGCAACAGGCAGCCTTTGACAGCTGCGTGCTGGACAAGCTGGGCTGGGTGAGGCCTGATCTGGGAGAGCTCTCCAAGGTAACTTCATACCTCTTTGGTCTCACAGTCGGATCCTCCTCTCCCTGTGGACATTTGTCCAGAGCAGGTCTCCAGCATCTCCTGGCCAGATGGTGATTCCTGAACTCAGCACTGGAAGTTTGTGGACTGATAGAGTCAAGACTTTGTCAGCACTTTCCTGGGTTTGCTTTCCTAGAAGATTTGTGCTCTTTTTAGACAGTGACACTCTTGCTTTTTGCTTTTCTTTTAAGAGTTAGAGACTTTTCCTTTAGGAGAGAAGCTCACACCCCTGTGGAACTACTCTGTAGTTTTGAGTGAAATGCCCCTCCCTTCACTTTCTTAAAAAGTACTCAGGAGCTCTGATCAGCTGAACACTGTGTCCTTAGTGCTGCTTGGTAGTTTTTCCTTGAAGTTCTGACTCAGTGTGTCTTTTCTGGTAAATGCTGTGGGAAGCTGTCTCATTCCTTTGTTTTCCTTTCCAGGTTACAAAGGTGAAGACAGACCGTCCTTTGCCTGAGAATCCTTATCACTCTAGAGCCAGACCAGAGCCAAACCCACCCATTGAAGGGGAGCTGAAGCCTTCTGTCTTTGGCAGCAGGTTCTTTTTCTGGTCCTGGTGAAGTGGGCAGGCTATGCCTCAAGTGCAGAGATGTGTTACTGCACGTGTGAATTGCCTGGTGTGCATTGGGTATAAGTAACGATTAAAGAGCCCCAAACCGTCGCGTGGCTGAGCAGAGTTCTTTAAACTCCCCCCCCAGCAACGAGAACAATGCATTTCCCTGTTTGCACGGGGCTCTGCAGTCACACAGCCCCTGGGACCCTCTGAGCACCAGTCACGCCAGCGGGCTGGCGCTGACACAAGTTTGTCCATGACGTGTGCAGATGTAGCCCAGGTCTTTGACTACTGTCCCCATCAATCACAAACTGGTGTGAGGCTTCACTTACCTACTGAGAACATTGCCACTTGCATCAAGGAAACTCTGGGAACAAACAAGTCGTTAATGTCTTCCTTTAGTCCTGCACCTGATAATTGTGCATTTTTGCCAAGGGACTCCTGCAGGGGTTTGACCTGAAATCAGTCCTGGAGCACGTGTTTAGTCTGATGAGCTCAGTGCTGTTTCTGACGTAGAGATCCCCTGTTGTACTTGCCAGCTGCTCATTCCTCCTGCAGCAAGGTCAGTGGCTTCCATACTTTTTATTTTTTTACTGGGGCAACCCGGGCTGCTTCATTGTAAAAATCTCACTCTGTTTGCAGCACCTTGAAGGAAAAATTGCCTTCTGAAGGATCTTGTGTCCCATGAAGCAGACACAGATTCCCTGTAAGAAAGTGGCTTCCATTCTGTCTCAAGGCCCTGACTTGAAGGGTTTGGGGCAGATCCTTCCTGTTGTTCCGTTGTGATGTTACAAGGTCAGAAAAAATCCAGTGAACTTGTTCTCCCAAAGCACTTTAACTTGCTCTGGGGCAGGTTGTGTCACCTGAGCCCCAGCAAAGAGCACAACAGTGCCCTACTCCTTGAGTAGCCTGCTGTTACTGGGATCTGGAGACTTAACATCTCCTTGTTTGAGGTAGGATTAAACCATAATGGGTCTGTAGCTGCAGCATATGTTTCTGATCCGTGGAGCTGGAGGGAAAATTGTATAACATTTATCTAAAAATAGCTCCTGCACTGTGTGGCTCCTGGGTTCTTGCTACTCTCTGCTGGGGTGCGTTGACTGAAACTCAAAGCAGGTGCTCCAAGCATATACATGTTTGCATTTTAATGTCCATATCAGGCTGTCTAAGCAGCTCCTTGTCTAAATCTGCTAGAACCCTTTGCAGTTTTCTCCTCTCAGGTCACTGCCAGCATCTCAGGGCAGCCACGTCTCGCTGAGGAAGGATAACCCCTCTCTGCAGAGACTGAAATCAGGACAAGCTTGGGGTCTGATTACATTCAGCTGAGTGAGTGAAAGGAGGTTTGGCCCAGCAGAGGATAAATTGTTCTGGGATGTTAACACGTATCCCATCGGATCTTTGGTTGCTGACCCACTCCAACAGTTAGGCAACCTCACAGAAAGAGGTTTTAGATATTAAGATATTACTTACCATGTTTCACTAATGACATACTGTTGTCAACAAAATGCGAACCATTGCACTGCTGAACATCTGCTTTTGAATGAACAGGCGTGGGCATTCCAGTGGTCAGCCCCTAATCATAATTAAAGAGTATTTTTTCCCAATTAATTGCTTCTCAAAAGAAGGATGTGCATAAAGTAGGGGGGCAGGTTTTTTAGACAGCTTGTTAGGAACCCCACCCTTAAGTTGACTAATACTGTAAGCAAAAAAAATAATGGTGATTTATGCTGCAGCCTCAAAGGTTTTAGATTGTTCATCTGTTTCATGACAGCTGAATCTACAGCCTCCTGGGTCAGAGGTGGGGGATCCAGCACTGTTAAATGTCAGAATTAACTGTCTGCTGGCTTAAAGCCCCTCTTCAGTTTGAAGCAGGACTGGGCAGGTGAAAGCACAAAGGAGATCAGCAGAGGAGGACAATGAAGTCATGAAGTCAAGTAGAATTCAGCTGCACTGTGAGCACTTCCTTCATTAACCTCTCTGAGATAATTGCTTCTTGTCCTTATCTCTTGGCTAAATCTCCACAAAAAGAAAGTGTTGCCAGAGGTTTTTCATGGTGCTTTGGATACAGCCTGTATGTAGCTATTTCTATTCAAAATCCCCAGACATAGATGCCCCTTTGGAGCAGTCATGTTTTCTTGGAAACTAGAACAAGTGGATGTCAAGATGGAGTAAAGACCATAAAAGTGTTTTTGAGGAACGTGTCTTGACAATTTTTTGGCAGATGGAGAGCAGACGCTACAGATTCAACACAAATGTTTCACTGGTGCTGTGAGAAGTGTTAACTTGTTTTGCTGAGGGCTCTCAGCTCTGCCAAAGCTTCTAATCACGTGTCAAATTAACAAAATGTGAAGCCAGGGTCGTGGCAGCGTGCCCCCACCATGCTCCTTTCTTTCAGATTATGGGTGGGAGGAGGAAAATCCGAGTGTAATTTCTAATCTCAGGAAGGTGGGAGTGTGTATTTTCTAGCGCAGCAGTAGCACAACAGCACATTTCTGAGGAGAAAGTGCCCCTCCGAGACATCTGGAAGTTTGACGTGCCCTGATCTCAAACAACTCGGCTCGAATCTGAAGGGAAAACGCCTGGAGAAGGTACTGTTAGCAAAGAAAATCCCTGAGTCCCACAGCAGCTCCCACGCTGCTCCCAGCCGTGGGGCTGAGCAAGTGCAGGGAAGGAATTGGGTTTATTTAGCTCCCCTGCATGTTCCACAGTTCTGCTGCACGTCAAATTATGCACGTTGTCACCCCCGCTGTAGAACACGCTGCTGGGTGGCAGTTTGGGTGGGACAAGCCTTTGAAGTATTTATAAAGTGAGACTGGGGAGGGCAAAACCCACTCGTGTACTCCTTGTCCCCTGCCTGCGATTGCAGTCTGCTTCTAGAGTGGATCAATAAGGTGTTTCCCCACCCCATTCGAAAGAAAAGAGAAACCTGCATCTTTATACCGAAGGTTCGTGATTTTGAAGAACCTTTTCCTTCAGAACAAGGATACTCCTGTAAAGGTAGAGAAGAAATGTGGAGCTCAGGGTTGTACAATCCTTTGGAAGGTCGTTGAGTGCTCTTACACTGCAAGAGTTCAGAAGCCAGGATCCGTCTGGGCCTTAACAGGAGATTTCAGACTCCCTCTTGTGGCTGCGTTAAGCTGATTTTGGGCATCTGTGGGAAGATTTTGCCATCGTGAAAATCCAAAGGCTACTTCAATATAGAAACCTGATTAGATCTTTTGTCTTTGCTACAAAATTCACTTGAGCGTTGTGGCAAGTTGATTTTTCCTACATATAGAAACTCTCGAGTATGAAGTGAGAGGAGGAAGAAAAATGGTTTGAAAATGCTCTGATCAGCTTGATCACGTTTGATGTGATTTGAGGAAGTTAAGGCAGAGTTGAAGTAGATGGAGGTGGTTGGGAAATCCCAGTGTACATTGCATTTGCTCCTCTGAATCCAGAAAGGAGGTGGGCCTGGTGCTGCAGAGAACAGGGTGGTTCTGAGCTGCGGGGGCAGTGTAGGCAGTGTGGGACAGGCAAGGATGGGGAGCTGCTCAATTGCAGACTTTACTTGTGCTTACCAAAAGCACACTATTTCTCTTTGTTAGGATCAGACACGACCACGCTGAGTGGTCCTAATAACACAACCCTGTGCTTCTGTTCATGCTTTTCTGAGAAACACCTGAGATCACGTTTGTCTGTTGCAGATACCTGAACAAAAGGATTCCAACCTGTGAGTTCCTGCGCTCTTGGCTGGGCTCGGTGAGTGCAGGTGGTTCAGGGGAGCGTTTTGGTCCACGCTGTGCTCTGCAGCACAAAATACCAAAACAGCTTCTGCAGTTTTGATAGGGTTTAATTTAATTTCTCCCTCCTCACCGGGGTAAATGAAGGCTGGGAAGAATGGCCTGTTGCTTTGTTAAGCTCGGCTTTGGCTCCAATTCTGGCACCAAGAAAGGAAATAAAATACAGGGAAGGGGAGCTCCATAAAAGAGCTACGGGTCTGCTCCTAAGCTGACACGTTAAACCATACAAAACCCTGACTCTGAGGCATTGCTCTAATATTTGTAAAATCAGCATGGCAGCTCTGTGAAGGGCTATGAGTCACCCTGAGGGTGGTTCAGCTCTTTTCAAGCAGTAGCACAGCCTTCTGCTTCCATGCAAGCAGGAGTGAGGATTGTAATGGAGTCGGAATTACCCCTTTGGTTAGAGCACTGTCTGACCTCTGCTTTGTTCTCGCTGCCTCCCGGGTGCCGCTGTGCCGAGAGGGAACCCGGCACATCTCTGCCGGGGAGAAAAGGGCTGGATGGAGCCCCTGCACGTGGATCCCGCTGGTGCAACCCGCCGCCCCTGCTGTCCCAGCCGCGCTCTCTCCAGGCTCGGGGTCGCGGCTGTGCCCGGCCGCTCCTGCGGGGCGGCGCTCAGGTGTGGCCCCACTCGGCCCTGGCGCTCAGGAAGGCGCTGACAGCGGGGCCGACCCGGGCCATGTGCGCGCAGCGGGACGCTCTGCCCGGCCCCAGGCGCGGCCCCAGGCGCTCGTGGCCAGCCTGAGCTCCAGGCTAAACAGAGGAAGGTGAGGGTCAGCCGCGGAGAGCTCTGCCCAAGGCTCAGGAAGCACATTTTGGCAGAGGAAAGAAATACAATACCGGCAGGGAGGGAAACTCGACTTCCATCCAACCCCCTCCAAGAAGCTCTTGGCTCCCTACAGCTGCTGGAGTCTTCACTACCAGTTGCTGGGCTCTTTATTTTTACAGGCTCTCGTGTGTTTGTTTTCTGTCTCTTAACACCAGCGTGTTGCAGAGGGGACAGAGCGGGGCAGAGCAGGAGCAGGGGGACTGGAGGGTACAGCCCTGCCTGGGGGACAGGCAACCCGGCTTCCCTTTCCTGCCTGTCACTATCTCATTGTGTGGCCTTGGGGCATTGTCACTTCCCTCTCTGCCCTGGCTCCTCTGCAGATGGGGTGGTTCCACCCAACACAGATCTCTGCTTGTTTACTGTCTTTGTCCTTGGCAAGGGCCTTGGAGGAGTCTTGGGGGAAGCTCTGCCTGGCCAGGGCAGGCACAGCCTGGCCCAGAGCAGGAGCCACACACGGGGATGGGGTGCGGGTGGGCAGAGAAGTGGCCATCCCTTACCCTGGCCACTGAGCCCAGCACGTTTGAAGCACGTTCCTCTGCAGATTCTGCCCAGCTTGCCCTTTGTGGGTGTGCTGGTGGGCAGCTCTCTGGCTGGGGAGGCACCTGGAGACCACGCTGAGGGATGGAAGATGAGAGGTGTCCCCTCTGAGCAGTCTTGGAGAGGTATTTCCAATTCTGAACTCCTCAGGTCTCTCCTGCCTTGCAGAGATCATAAGGACACACCCTGCCTTCCCCTTTGAGCTGTTCTTTGCCTCGGGGGCCGGGAGTGGTGCAAGGAGCCAGGGAGAGGGTTCCAGGAGCCAGAGTCCCCAGAACATGTGTAGCCCCCAGTCCTTGCAAACCCTGCTCTGCTCTCCATCATCGCTTGCTCAGAGCCTTTGTCTCTTCTAACCATGAGCGAAACCAGTTGTGGGAGGTTGTGTTCAGGCATGACATAACCTGAGTCTGGGACTCCCCTGCAAGAATCCTCTTGAAGATTTACTAGTCTGGCTGAAACCACGAAGGTGCCGTGCTCTAAATGATCAGTAATTAATAAGGGGAGGTTTCTGCTTTCTTGTGTTCTTTGTTAGGAAACAAACAGAGTGATTCTGGCTACATCAGTTGTGTTTTCCTTCAGGAAGGTCTGTCAGAGGCACACTAACGTGTTCATAGAGCCCCTCTCCATCTCTGTTGCTGGTAGCAGACAATTTGATTAAAAATATGTCACTTCCTTGCTCCTTTCTCTGGGTGTTGCCTTTCTGTGTTTGTTTCAGCTTGAACAGCAACAAGGGCCTGCAGGATTTATTTGCTGTTTATTGACATTTTCCCTTTCTGATGTGCATCCTTAGCTTACCCCACAGAGTTCAGCTTGTGTCAGCCACAGAGGGGTGGTTTGAGGAAAGGCAGCATTAGCTGGAAATGCCTCTTCCACTTTGTTCCCTCCCAAAACACCCACTTTAACAATGCACTTAAAAATCCCGAATTTGAACATCTACTTCCCTTTTGGCTGTTATTGACCTTAAAATATGTATTGCTGTCCATTCCCATCTGCATCCTACTCTTGAGAGGATGTGTCATTCCATGTCATCTGGAACAGGACTGTAGTGCCTCATTCTCTGCTACGGATGGGTCTGCTCCATCTTGATGTTCCTGCCAACCTGTTCCTGCCACCTTCTCTCCTGCTTTTCCCTGGGGTTTGTAGCTGGGGTCACACAGGTTGGTCTCTCACCTGTAGCTTTAGCATCCATGTTTTCGGGTGAAATCCTGTTTTAAGTCAAGACTGGAGCTGTGGAGAACCTCGATAACTCCAAGCCCCTTCTCAGTGTTTGTTTTCATTGCAGGCCAACTGCCCCATGGATCTGGGGGGGGTGGAGAAAGGCTGAGCCCCTCCAGCACTGCTGGAGCCCCGTGTCCACCTGTCTCCAGCGTTTCCAGAGCACCAGCAGCTCCCAGGGCTGGCGCTGGGCCGAGCCCGTCGGCGGGACGTGGGTGGCTGGGCCCTGGTGGGCAGGCAAAGTGCTGTCGGAACAAAACTGAATTGAAGTGATTCTTTTCCTCTCCCTTTGGCCTGCGAGGAAATCTTTTTCCATTTACTATAAAACATGGTCCTTAATAGTGCTGAAGTGTTCTACATATTTTAAATAAACATGAGTGGATTTGAGCCCAGGAGGACATGAAAGAATGCAGCATTTGCGGGGTACCGGCCCAACACACATGTCAGCAATTTGGCTGCCTTGTGTACTTTGGCTTTTAAAAAAGCATTTAAAAGTAAACAAATGAAGGAAAATCTGGCAGCTGGATTTCAAAGTAAATTGCTTTCAGCTGATATACCCTGTTTCCAGCTTGCTTGGGTAGTATCAAGCCATATAGATCCAGCGAGAAGAGCGAGCGGCCAAGGAGAAGAGCGGGGGTGGGAGGGAGAACAAAAGCAGGGAAGTTCTGTGGATTTAATTCTTCCATTTCCTTCCTTTGCACCAAACCCTCCCTGCCTGTCAGTGCCCTCATATCAGCCGGGCAGGTTCATGCTTCAGGTGGCAAACTGTGCTCCATCTTCCCTCGGGCCCTGTTCTGCCAGGCTCTGCCTCCTTTCCATCAGGCCTGGAGCAGGGATGGGATGGGATGGGAGTAGCATCCATAGGAGGGTGTTTGTTGGTAGAGCTGTGACCTGCAGCTGCTCCATCAAACCCTCATCCCAACTGCTGCCCCACTGAGCATGATGAGAGTCCCACCCCAAGCCCAGAGCGGCGGGATGAATCCCTCC
>JAYRBT010000038.1:1767664-1812005 GCA_036023395.1 Myiotriccus ornatus
AGCGGGGCTGGAAGTGCCAGAGATAACAGAGCCATCAGAGGAGCGGGGCTGGAATTGCCAGAGATAACAGAGCCATCAGAGGAGCGGGGCTGTGGGGAGGCCCCGCTCCTGCCCCAGGAAGGGCCTGGTGTGTCTCCGAAGGAGGGGACTCAGCAAATGCTGACAGATGATAGTGAGGTCCCGGGCTGGACAAAGGGGGAGGTTGCTGAGGTCACGCTTCGGCTCAGCTTTGGGATCCTTCTGCTTTGACTTGCGTTTCCTCAAGTTTATAAAACTTTCTGCGGGCTGGTTCAGTGGAAGGGGCAGAGGAAACCGGTGGGTCTGGAATCCTGGTGGGGCAGGGCTGGGACAGCGGTGGGACAGGGCTGCTCTGAGCCCTCCATCAGCCCCACACGCACGGCACTTGTGCCCGGGGCTGCGAGGTGGGGCGAGGGCAGCAGCCACCGAGTGTCCCTGAGGGGCTCCCAGAGGTGACACAAGTCCTGCTGTGGCACAGGAGTGCAGGGGGAGCCCAGTGGGCCTGAGCAGAGCACGGCAGGCCCCGGGGTGACTGGGTGGCCTGCCCTGGTTGTGGCCCCACGGACAGCGTGTGTAGGTGGGACCTGCTGTGCTGCCCGCACGGGGAGCTGCGGTGCTTGTCCGTTCCTCTGGGAACTGTGGCCGTGCTGCAGGTGATGCCGCGCTCACAGGGGATACCATCGTGCTGCACTCCTGCCCTGGTGCTGCAGTGCCCCTGGAGAGAGGCAGCCAGCAGCAGAGGGGACAGTGTCCCTGCACAGTGCTCCTCGCTCCTGGCTGCCACAGCTGCTCTGCTCCTGGCCGTGTTGGGGCTGCGGGCACAGCTCCATGTGGTGCTCCGTGCGAGGCAGCAATTGTTTTGTGTGTGCCCCTCCAGCGTCCCTTCTCCTCCCTGTAACTCAGCACACGAGCTGCCTTTCCTGGCTCATGACTAGCCCTGGGCTCCTGGCCATGCTGAGCTGGGAGCTGCCAGGCAGAACCTCTGGGTGAGCAGTGCAGGAGGCAGGAGGAGGCCGGGGCTCATCCAGTGTCCTCGGCATGTGCTGCTGCAGCAGGACGGGCTGTGCCCGTGCTCCGGCACGGCTCTGATTATCCCCTGGCACCGCTGTCAGGGGCTGGCAGTGCCCACATGCACCTGCCGGCACCAACGAGCTCACTGGCCCTTCCTTGGCTCTCACTGACGTGATGGAAAGTCATTTTTTGGGTTGTCTCCCCTCTGCCACCCCCCCAGGCTCGGGGGGGAAGGGGCTGCCCCTGCACCAGGGGCTCCAGGGAGGGGGCAACGCAGAGGATTTGGTCCATGTGCAGGAGTGGCCGTGGGTGTGAGGGGGGAACACTGCCATGTCCTGTGGCGGGATGGAAACGACCCCCACGAAGACAGTTGCTCTGGAAGTCCCCGGAAAAGATATGTAAATGTATATGGCCGTTGTCATGGCTACCCCAGGAATCCCGGGGGAGGCAGAGCCCCCGGCCCAGCCCAGGTCAGGATTTGCATTCCTGGTGCAGCAGGACCCCACACACCCCGCGGTGCTGCCACGGGAGCAGCAGGACTGTACCGACCCCTGTGCCACTGTCACCTCCCCAGCGTGGGCAGGGGGGCAGTGCCCCAGCACCATCCACTGCTCACCATCCTGCAGCAGCAGCAGCAGCCCGGGCACTGCAGCCCCTCACCAAGGGGGGTCCCTCAGGTCCCATATCAGGCTTTGCTGTGCAGCAGCAGCAAGTTGGGTGCAACCAGGAGGTAGATGAGGATGAGGATGGGGATGCCCAATGTGCCCCTGACTCACCTGCTCCAGGTGCACAACCCCCCGGGATGACCCAGCCCACCTCCCACCAGGCCAAGGAGAAGGAGGCCCTTCCCTGCAGCTCGTTTTTGGCTGATTCAATAAAGCTGTGAGGGAAAAGGGGCTTCCCTTGCCTGGAGCCTGTGGAGCCTCCCTGCCTGTGGTTCCGGTGAGTGCTGTGGGCACAGGGTTGTGGTGGGGTGGGTTGTGCCACAGGTCAGGCTGTGTCACCCATCGGTGTGGCTGTCACAAGTCCTGGCAGGAGCCCTTGTCCCTCTGTGGGCATCGCAGGTGCTGCTGGCAAGTGCCTGTGCGTGAGCTCTGCCCCTGGGATGTGCCAGGCAGCTGCAGCCAGAGGGAGGTTGGAACTTGCTGGTGCCCCAAGTGCTTGTAACCCTAAAGTTCCTGGTGACCTGTTGTTTGCACATCCCCTCCCCTACAAGGTGGGCAAAGAGGGTTTAAAGCTCCGTAGAAGAGACTGGTTGTTCCTATAAAAACGAGGGAAGGAGGAGAACCTGAGCCTGCTCCTGGTGTCACCTGGCTGTGGGCAGCGTTGTCAGACCCAGCCCATCTGGGTCCCCAACCCCCTGGGCACAGGGACCCCTGGTCCCACAGTCCCTCCCTGGCCATCCTCAGCTCTCAGGGCTCGGCTTGCACGGCCGGGCTCTGTCTGCTGTTTCCTTATAATTTAAAAGCCTTCCTCACATTAATCTTTTTATTTTTATTTTGACAAATGTATGTTTCCAGGAAGTTGCTGAGGTCAAAGCAGCATCTGTTGCTCGTTATTCTGGGGGATGCAGAGGGTCTTTGTGAGGGTTTCCAAAGCAACAAGGAATTAGGTGGTTTGTAAAGCGGAGAGCAGGAATGAGGAGTGGGCTGGGGCTTCCCGAAAGGCGCTGAAGATGCTGATGAAAATCAGATCAGCTCGGCTCTATTTTCTTGGAAACTTGATCTATTTTTCTTGTATGACTGTCAGCCTGACTCCTGTATTCCAAGTGCTTGGCCACTGCCAGCTCCACGTTTCAGCACTGGGATTAGTGTGGCCCCGGTCAGACTCACTTTCCCCGGCTCGTGCCGTGCCGGCAGGGAGGACACGGGCTCTGTGGGATGCGAGTGGAGCTTTTGGGAGTGGCAGGGCAGGTCCCCCTGTCTGGGGACACAGGTCAGAGACCTCTGGGATGGGCACCAGCCCCCTGTCCCCTGCCCCAGAGATGTCCCTCGCTCCCCAAAGTCACACCATGAATCGCCCAGTGCACCCCACGGGGGGCCCGTGGCCAAAACTGCTTCTTCTTTCAAAACAAGCTGAGGAGAATCCAGTGCCAAGGCGAGGGCTGTGAGGAGCCCAGGAGATTTATCGCGGAGGAAATACTTTCTCCAGCGAGGGCTGACGGTCGCAGCAGGAACAATGGGAGATTCGCAACGTGAACAAAGCTGATTTCGTTCTTCTTTTTATCAATGCGTTTTCCTTGCGGATCCTCCCTTCCTGGAAGTGGGAGATGCAGCTTCCCCCGCGCGCCCGGCCGTGTAATCAGCAGGAATGGCCATATCCTGGCTGGGAAGCGAGCTGTGAAACGCTGTCGCCCGCGGTGATTTATGAGCCCGTGGCAGCGGCCAGCGGCGGGGCTGGCCCGGGGACAAGGTGCCAGGGCGCGTGCAATATCCACGTATTCTTTCTGCTCCTCGCCGGGTCCCCGGGGAGCCGCCGGAGGAAGTTAATGGATTAGACACACACGTTCCACTTGATTTTTATTTTTTATTGCCGTGTCTCTCCAAATGCCTTTAGCAGATGCGCGAGCACAATGGGGTCGGGCGATGAGCATCCCGGCCGGGCGGGCAGCGGGGCAGCAGCCAGCCTGGAAAGGTCAATGTGGAGAGTGCTTGCGTGGGGACACAAGGACAGCCTGTCCTGGCGGGTACAGTCCTGCCCCACTGGGGCTGTGATCAGCACTGGTTTGGTGACTCCACAGCTGGGACTGACCGTCAGCCGTGGGCCATCACAGGGTCACTGGCACGGGCAGAGGGAGCCGGTGCCAAGCGCATCTCTCGGGCCTCTTGCCCTGCCCGGAGCCACAAGGTCCCTCCTGGGGGGCTCACGCCCGTGGAAGTGGATCGTTCCACTCCCCGCCACGCGCTCCTGCCACATTATGCAATCCTCACCCGATACTGGGAATATGAAATAATTATTCCAAGTGATCAGATTTTAATTATGCAACACAGAGGATGATTATTGTACGCCAAATTGGTGCCGAGTGCTTAGTTATGTATATGCCAAATTTAGTCTATACTATTATACCCAGTGGGTGGCCGTAGACAATCAGGAAGTAATTAGTTTTGCTGGAGGTTGTTCGCCTGCCTGGTTCGCTGCGCTGTCTGGGGAGCGTCTTGCTGTGCTCCGTGAATACCGCGGGCTCCGAGTTCAATACCGTCTTTTTGTGACAAGCTAATAAGCTGTCTGCATGGCGGCCTGTAATTAGCGCTGTCGATATTCATTTGGAAACGGAGACCGCGCTGAGCGGCTCCGCTGACGGCGCTTCCCTTTGTGGAGGCTCCGGGCTGGTCCCTCCTCACCTCCGAGGAGCGCTGGCGGGAGCAGAGGGATGGGGATGCAGAGGTGTTGGATGTGCTGGAGTGTGTGTGGGACACTCGAGTCCCCGCTGAGGGAAGCACCAGCCATGAGGGTGCTGAGCCCCGAGATCAAAACCTGCCCCCCTCCCACCCTGTGTGATCCCGTCTGTGTCCTCCACGGAGGAGCTGCCACTGGCCCCACGTGTGGGGTGTTCATTGTGCCCTGTCCTGTGGTGCTGCGTGGGGAAGATGGGAATGTGGAGGGGGCTTTGCCTGGGGTGACCATGTCTTTCTGGAATCGTGGGGCACTCAAGGAGCCCCAAGGATGGCTGGGACGAGCTGTGTTGCTGCATGGTCTCACCTTTCCAGGCAGCCTGATCCTGGGGTCTCACGTGCAGAATTCCTGAGGGGTTCCATGAGCTGGGAAATCACTGGGGCATCACCCCCTGGGGTGCTGTTTGCAGCTGGTCAGCGTTGTGGGGGCACCATGAACCACCCCCTTCCGTGGGAATGGCCTGGATCTGCCGGGCAGGAATTGTCTGAAGTACGGAGCAACTTTTACCTCTGTTACACAAAGGAAACTTTCCTCCTCTTTCTGTCGGAGATGCTCACTCCATTGAGATGATTGGCATACTGGAGAGCTGAGAAACTAAATTGTTTATACACTAATGAATAGAAGCTTGATTGCAAGATCCTGTTTGGAAAATTATAGTGCTGAATTGAAGCCGTACAATTACATCCAAAATGCTGCATATTCATTTCATCTGCTTTGCATAGAGATTAACAAGCGAGCCCTAAAGCAGACTCTGAAATTAAAGCTAACACCAGATTTAGTCACAGGTTACAAACTAAATGGCATTGTTTGATGGATATGAATCTTTACCACCTGCCTGCCTGATGATTGCTAGCAGCTTAGCAGACAGCAAAGGAAAAAGTTTCTTCCCATGAAGGAAGCATAATAAGGCTCTGGGCTGGAAGTGCCCCCTCCCCACGCAGGCAGCCCCCCCCCCGGCAGATGTTTGCAGTGGGCCCGGGGAAAGGGCTTTCTGTGCCCCACTCTGTCCTGCTGGAGACTGTACCCACTCTGTGGAGGGATGGAGAGTAGCCCTGGGACCCCAGAGGTCCTGGGTGCTGGTCCCTGCATGGGGGGAGGATCTCCCAGGGTCTATCCTGGAGCCTCCGTGCTGAACCGCACTCGGGTTCCCTTCCTCGCATTGCAGGGTGGGGATGTTGAGCAGGGCAGGGGTCTCTTGCCCGTCCTGGCTGCAGACAGCCCCTGGGGGGTCCCAGAACCCTGGCATGCCACTGGTCCCATCCCATCCTGCGTCAGGCTTTGCCACCTGCCTGCCATTTGCCTTCTCCCGTCTTGGACTCACATCCTGTGTGCTGGGGCCAGGATTTATTTTGGGAGCAGAAAGGGGGACTAGAAAGGGCAAAGGGGTGTGTGGGGAGCAGGGCCCTGCCCCGAGGATGCCCATCCTGGTGGAAGCTGTGGCAGGTGGTGGTCGGTGCCATGCAGCCCGTGGGGGTGCTGCTGGGCCCGGGACAGGAGGGGTTCATTGGAGATGGGCCCCACTCCTATGGAATCCCTCTGCCCTGTTACAGCATGTGTGGGGACGCAGGACCTCCCACTGTCACCAGTCCTGCCAGGGAGAGCAGAGGGGGCTGCTGGGACCTGCACTGGGGCTGTAGGATGGGGAGGGTGTAGGGAGTGGGCTGGCAGCTCAGAGGCTCAGCCGTCATTCCTAGCACGGATCTTTCCTCTTTGGGAATACCTGGGCAGTCCCCAGTCTGACCCCACAGGCTCAGGACTCCCTCTGTGTGGGCCCCGTGGGGCAGAGACACAGCACTGGCTCTGCAAATCCGACACCTTTATTTTTTCCTTTAAAAGCCCGTCATGGAACTGCAGTGAACAGACACATCCTACAGACAGGCCGGGCTGTTGCTACTGCACTACAGGACAGCCCAGCCCAGCTTTACAGCCCCCAGCCCCGTCACCAGCCCCCTCCCACCCTGTCACTGCCATGGCCGGCTCTGGGGTGCACGTCCGTCACCCCCATCTCCCCCTGGGAGCAGCACCGTGCCAGGGACAGGCAGCGTGGCTGTGCCGAGTCTCCATTTCTGCTTGACACTTCCCAACTCGACTCTCCAACACCTTCCCAACACCCTCTCACAACCAGCCAAGGTGGATAAGCATCCCCTTGTTCCCTCCCCAAAACCTGCCCTTCACCCAGCGCTCTTCCTTAGACCTTAACTCCTTCCAGGACACTCACGCTTCCAAACCCAAACCACACTGTAACACCCTAAAACAGCCTCCTGCCTGCAGCCACCAGCAAGAGCCCAGGACACAGAATGCACCCATGGGTCCCCCCCACTGCCATAGGCTCCCAGTCCTGCACCCATCTGTGGCCTCGGGGGGGTGGTCCCAGCCTGTGTGGGCAGCGGGTGCTGGGGAGTGGGAAAAGGCACCTGTGGAGGGAGGCAGTGGTGGCTTCACCGTGTGGGGACACAGTGGTGGGGCTGCTGTTCCCAAAAGCTGGGCTGGGCACAGCATGGCACCGGTAGGCACAGACTGCCCCGGAGACCCAGCATGGTGGCAGTGGGGTGGCAGCCTGGGACCCGCCTCGGGATGGTGGGCAGGGGAGTGACACCGTGGCTGCGCCACATGGCCTTGCTCAGGATACCAAGGGCAGCAACCCGTGAACCAGAACAGCCTCACGTGCGGGTGTTCCCAGCCCTGCGCCGTGCCCTGCCCGGGGCTTCCACCCTTCAGTTCCCAGGGATTTTCTGCCATGGAGCATCCCTGGCTGTGAGAGCAGGGACAGGACAGTGGACGGCAGTGTGAGCTGGTGCAGACCGAGGGCAGGGCTGGCCAGGTCCTATCCTGTGCGGTGGCCCCATAGGTGGTGAGGAAGCTGTTATGTGGGATGGGGACAGCAAGGGGACCCGGTCACAGCCTGGGCACAGGGACCCCCAGCACAGGGTTGTGGATGGGGCTGCTGCCACCAGCTGCCACCCACTGTATTCCCACTACGAGAGGACCCTGCTGGGCCCCACGGCAGTGTCCAGCTCATCTTCGGAGAAGCTGATGTGCAAGCAGGTGTCGTCTGCAGGGGAGAAGGGCAGGGACCTGTCCGTGGGGCTGCCCAGGCCTGCCAACTCCTTGGCCAGGGCCTCGCTGGCTGCTGGGTCACGGATGCTGGCCAAGGGGGACATTGGCCCGCTCTCTCCAGTCCTGTCCTTGCCCAGGCTGCGCTGGCACGTCCCGGCAGGGCCTAGCTCCGTGCTGGAGGCAGCGCTCCGTGTGGGAGTCCTTGCCTCAGAGTCCAAGAGGGTGAGGGAGCTGGCAGTGACGCTGGTGAGGCTGGAGATGCTGGTGCTGGGCAGGCTCAGGTTGGCAGCGCTCTCGGGCTTCACCTCCACCTCCAGGCTTGGGGAGGTCTTGCTTGACCTTTTGCGTAGGATGGGCGGAGGCGGGTTGAGCTTGGGAATGGGCGGCTGCCGCCTGGGAAGGCAAAGAGAGCGACGAGGTGATGGGCAAGTACTTACCTGCACCACTCAGGGTGTTCCTGGGCCAGCTGGCGGGAGGCAGAGGTGGCACATCCTACCTGTCCTCGTCCCCTCTGTCCGTGTCATCCACCTTCTGCCGGCTGCTCCCGTTGAGCAGAGTGAAGTCACCGACCTCGGAGCCCTCCACCCGCCGGCTGAGCCCGTCCTGCCCCTCCAGCACCGCCAGGCACTCGTCCCCCTCCTTGCTGCTGTAGCGGTGGCTGCCCCTGTCCAGGCTGACGAGGTTGAGGTAGGAGTCCCTGGGGCCCAGGGTGGGCAGCGAGCCGGGGCCCACAGGGCTGCCCAGGATGCTGGCGGGGGTGGAGGTGGACGGCAGGTGGACATCCAGGCTGTAGTGGTTCTTCAGGTTCAGGGACAGGGACTGAGCCAGGGACAGGTTTTGCAAGGAGCGGTCAACTGTGAGAGACAGACAAAGGGAAATGTGAAAACTGGGGACCTCCAACCCAGCTGCTCCCCTAGACTGCGAGGGGTGCAGAAATGCCCCAAGGCCACCCAGAGCCTGCTGGGATGGTACTGGGAGCACCGCAGTTGCTCCCTGTGATCATAAGGGCTGCGGTCCAGAGGGATGGAGCTGGGGGCACTCCAGCACCCAAACAACCCTAGTGCGGGGGTGTCGCTGTGCTCACCCGGCTGCCGGTGCTCGTCCCGGTGCTCCTCGCGGGCCTCCAGCACCGTGAGCTGCCGCACCAGCAGCGAGACGTGCTGCAGCAGGTCGCGGTTGGTCAGCAGGAGCTGCCGGACTCGGGCCTGCGCCTCGATCCGCGCCGCCGTCTCGGCAGCCAGTTGGTCCTTCAGCAGCTGCACCTGCGGGCCGGGGCGATGCGGGGAGGGAAGAGATGATGCGAGGACGGAGGGGATGATGCGGGCCGGGCGGAACATCCCCGGGAGCGTCCCCGGGACCGGCGGAGCGGCGGCGCCACAGCGCCCCCTGCCGGCCCCGCCGCGGCACCCCGGTGACCCCCCGAGCTGGTCCAGCGGCGGGCGGGGATGCGGCGGCATCCCCGGTGTGTGTGTTTGTAGGGGAGTCTGTTGTCCCCCCGCTAACGAGAAACGAGCAGAGGAGGTGCCCAGCCGCGGGGCTCCCCGCTCTGATGCTGGTTTGGGGGAAGAGTCACTGAGGGGGCGGGATTTCCATCCAAAAATGGGATGAAACGGGGTGAAATGGGAGCTGGGGGCTCTGCCGGACCCTGCCACGCTCCCGGAGCGGTGTGAGGTCGTGCGTGCAGCCAGCCCCGGGTCTGGGGTAGCTCAGCTGTGCCGCAAGCGATGCTGCACGGGGCGCCACAAGCAATGCTGCAAGTTGCACTGCAAGCGATGCTGCGAGCGGAGCTGCAAACCCTGGTGTGAGCTGTGCCACAAGGAATGCTGCCAGCAGAGCTGCCAGGGCCCCGGCCCGCTCCCACCTGCCCCACTGTCAGCCCAGCCAGGCTGGAGCAGGGAGAGGAGAAGGGCTGGTGCCACCTGAGGGGAGGGCAGGACGCGTACCTGGGCCACAGCCACCTGCGTCTGCTGCTGCTGCTGGAGGAGCTGCTGCTGGAGCAGCTGGAGGCAGTGCTGGGAGGCCAGCGGGGTGATGGAGGCCGAGGAGCAGGGGCTGCTCGGGCTGAGCAGCTGCTGGGAGCTGGCCAGGTGGAGGGAGCAGTTCTCGGCATCCTGGGCACAAAGAAATGGGCGGGTGAGCGGATCGACCAGCTCAGGCTGGGATTTGGATTGTGGTTCCCCACAGCTCTGACCCCAGGGCAGCAGAGGGGCCCCTGCACCCCTGGCACTCAGGGGGATGTTGAAGGGGCAGCCCTGGGCTCGGTGTCAGGCTCTGCATGTCTGTGTGATCCCCAGGACAGTGTGTTTGGAGTGGCTCACGCTCGCAGAGAGCTGGCAGGGCTGCACTGGCTTTCTGGGGAGACCAGGTCCCCCTGGGAGGAGACAGCAGGAAGTGACCCCAACACCCTGCCACCTTTCCGTGATGTGGCTGCCCAGGCTGGGCGGTATCCTGGTGTCTGGAGCATTTGCCAGTGCCTGCAGCCCTTCCTGCCCCTGCCCTCCCCTGCCTGGGCAGCACCAGAAGGAATGTACAGGAAATCCCAGCCCTTCCAGGCACACAAATGAATCCCATGCATGTCACTGCAGCTGTTTTCAGCCAGGCCCTGCGAGCCATACGGTTGTGTGAGCTGAAGTGATGCCTTTCAGGCCCCTGGGAAGTGCTCCCAGAGCTCTGTGGAGCAGCCACTCATTGAGGCAAACCCACTGCTCGTGCTGAATGTGCCCCGGGTACCTGCGCTCTTGGGGCTTGCCCAAGGGCCCCCTTGGGATGTTGCTCCCTGGGCCTGGGTGGTGAGGGGAGCTGGGGATTGCTGCTGAGGGAGTTGGACAAGCAGCTGCTGCAGAGCAGCTCTGGGGGCACAGAAATCCACCCTGGGCTGTGTCTGAAGCCTGCTCAGCCATGCGCTGCAGCCCCACTCCTGCCTCTTGCCTCAAGCCCTGCCCCAGCGCTGAGACACAGCCCTGCTGGGGGAAAACTGGGAGCTGAACAGCCTGTCCTGAGCAGGGAGCCAAGGAGGGGGGGTCTGCAATGGGGTTTCCATGAAAGTGCCTCCAAATCAAGCCATGATACAATGACCCTGAGCAGAGGGACCCCAGCAGCAGCAGAGCATATGGACCAACCCCCAGCCCTCCCCCCATTACCTGGCCGTTCCTATCCTTTGAGGCTTGCCCAGGTTTCAGCATGCTGAGGTCCCCCCTGGCACCTGGCAGCTCCCTGGGTCCCCTCTCGGACACACAGATGCCGTCAGTGTCGATGCCAACCTCGTCCACATCTGTGATCTTGGAGCCCTTTATCTGGTGGACTTCAAACGAGATGGACACGTGAACCCGAGCCCCCCTTCCCTGTGCAGGAGCGCAGGAAGAGCCGGGGCCCCGCGCAGGGCTGGGAAATGGGGGAAGCTCAGGGACAACAGCCAGGACTGCTCCAAGTCTTGGCATGCGGAGAAGGGGCCGGAGGGAGGGAGCAGGGCGGCCAAGGGGCTGCAGACCCTGGGCCTGCTGGATGAGGGGGCTCCACCTCCCCAGCGCCCCGTGGGCAGACAGGGCAGATTCCCCACACCCCCTATCCGAAGGGGCCCAAAGGGGTCCGAAGCACATGAGGGACATGCAACCTTGCCCACCCCAGAGCACCCCACAGCCACTGCCGAGGGGTGAGGGGTCTGCCCGCGCCCCAGGGGAGCCACGAGTCACCTTCCAGCGGCTGCTCCTCGGCCGACTTGTCGCTGGCGCCGTCGGCCTGCCCGTCGGCGTTGTGCAGGGCGTGCTGCAGGCTCAGCTTGTGGCACACCTCGAAGGCCTGTCCCACCGTGCGCACCACGCGCATCGCCTGGCTCTGCGGAGCAACCCCGCGCCGCTCAGCCCAGGGCGGCCGCGCTGCCGCCGCCACCACCCCGCCACCCGCGGGGCACTCGGGAACCTCCCGTGCTGGGGGCTCCCGGTTCCCCGCTCTGCATCTTGGTGTCCCTATCCCCGTGTGGACTGCGCCGCTGCCCGGGCTGGGCAGGAGGGGACAAGCACCGGGCGCATCGTTTTGGGGACGTCCAGCACCGGCGCTGCCTCGGTGTCTCCCCAGGGGATCTGCACCCTCTACCCCAGCAGCTATTTAGGTTCCTGCACGGGAAGGAGTGAGGTCCCTCGGAGACCTCTTTCCCAGGGGTGGCCCGGGTGCAGCCCTGGGAGTGTCCTACCTTCTTCTTGGATTTGAAGACGTTGCACCTGAAGGAGTTGTTGGCGCCGTCCCTCGCGATGTAGCTGAAAATTTTCAGGTCTTGCGAGTCATGAGAGACGTAGAAGATTCTAGGTGGGAGAGAAACAAAGGGAATTGAACAGCCAGGGGATTTTCTGCCCTCCAGACCATCTCAGCTCCCGTGGGTCCCCAGGATGGGTGGGCTCACAGCCCCCAGGGTTGGAGGAACGAGGCGGTGCTGCTGCACAGCCCCTCCTGCAATTTTGAAGGCAGGAGGCGATGGATTTAGAAAGCGTTTTTCAGGCTTGATGGAAAACCTTCTGGTTTCTGAGGCAGGCAAAAGCTTTTTAAAGATGCTGTGGGAAAGTGAAAAAATCTATAGTCTTGGAAAGCTTGCGGCTATTTTTAGCCCCAGCAATTAACCCCTGCCCAGGCTGCAGCGTGGCAAAACTGCCTGTATGATGAGTGTCCTGCCCCTCGGGACAGCCAGTCTGGGGACCTGACAGGTTCCCCCTGGGCAGCAGGCAGGTGGCACAGCACAAAAGCCTCTCCCAAGGATGCTGAGTGCACTCGGAGCATTTCTCCCTCTGACATTCAGGCTGACTCTCTCCCCTGAGCTGCAAAACCATTTTTGAGGACTTTTTTGTATGTTTGATTTAATTGGGTAAAAATGTGACAAGTGAGTTCAGCTCTGAACAGAGAAGAAACCAAAGGGATTCTTGAAATGTTTTTTTTTTTCTTCTACTCTTTCCTGTCACTGGAATTTTTTGGGTGCTCAACTTGCAATTGGAGCAGTTATTGTAGATCCTGTAATAATCTTTAAAGAAAGTCAGAGGTGAGAAGTGGGTGTGGATAACGCATCAGCATGTCCTCTGCCCCTTATCTCCTTGCCAAGGGCTCTGACCCATAAAACCAGCGTTGGGGATCCCAGTCCTGTGGGCTCTGTGTTCCTGATACAATTATTTACTGGCAGATCTAACAGCCTGGAGCACCCTGTGCTCTTGACTGTGTCCTCAGGCCACACACCATCACTGGGGTTGCCTTTCCATCCCTGAGGGCTCCTGAGGCACCAGGGGGGGCCTGTGGTCTCTGAAATGCCTCAAAATTCCATGGCAGGTGCTATGGAAAGTCACTGCTCTCTTACCACCTCTGTAAGCGTTAATTCTCTGGAAGTATTTACACCTGAGAGCAAGGCCCTTCTTCAGAAGCACACAGAGAACCATGCTCTGAAGGAAAACTGTGGGAGGCCTGTCTTCAGAGGCAGAATCAGAGAGTAATCCGGGCTGAGGGACCTCTGGGGGTCACCTGGGTAACCCTGTTCAAAGCAGAGCCAGCTTCAAAGCGAGATCAGTCCATCTCGCTCTCAAAAATGCATGAGAAGGATTCCCCATCGACAGTAACTCTGTACCCTCGTTAATTTTAGATGGTCCTTTGGAAAGCCGTGGTGGAGGGATCTCAGCAGGTGGGAGGACGGTGCACATCACCCAGGGCTCACTGGGCCTCCCTGGTGTGAATGCCCTGCCACGTACCTGTACACGGGGTCGTGCATCACCACCATCTTACTCTCGTCCCAGGTCCACTCCTTTCTCTGTTAGAAAAGGGCAGAAAGAAAATTACAGTAAATCAGGCAAAGGTGAAACTCCACCATGCTGATGGGAGGAAAGCTGGGGAATGGTGTGTTTGACCCCAGCCAAAATCCAAGCTATACTGTGACTAGATGAGCAGTGGCTTGTTTTAACAGTAGCTTGGATGGAAATGGATTTTTTTTGGCTCATTTATCATATCTGATCACAGCCTTCAGGGCTGAAAATGGTCTGTAAGATTAATTTATAGCATCAAATATGCAGAAGAGTTCCACGTTTTGGGGAAGAAGGTTCTGAGCTGGGGCTTAGGAGATCTGGATCCAGCTGCTCGGTGGGAAGCTCAGTTGGGCAAAGAGCTGAGGGGTGCTCAGACCAGGCAGCACAGAAAAAGCTTACTGGTATTAGCAACAAAAAGAGACTGTATTTCTATAGAGCTTGGCATTTTTTTTCAGAGAAAAAGCCAATCCTCTTCCCACGGTGTTATTTTCACACTCTTTTTTTCAGCAAGGTTTTGTTACTAGTTGGTTGGAAACTGGAGTGTTTTCTTGTGAAAATCCTGGGTGGTTTTTAAGAGAAGGCCAGTTTTGGTTAGAACTAACACCCAGACATGGTCGTAGCCAACATCCCAGGTGCCCTGGCCCCAAGGGCCCTGGCCTGGCTGCAGAAGCCTCACCTTCTGCTTCTTGCGCAGGATCACCTTCACGCCGTCCACGGACACGATGATGCTCACCTTCTTCTTCTTAATGTTCTTGGCTTTGAATTCATACTGGTGGGAAGAAAAATCCCAGTTTTTTAAAAGAGTATTGGGGGGTACCTGGGACAGTGTGTGGTGAAAATGTCAGGTTTTAGTTTAATCCCAGCTGCAGATGGAGGTGGGAATTTGTTTTATTCTACCAAGAAAAACCATGTCAGGAAGGATTTGCTGCCGTAGCTGGGATGTGGGGCAGTATCCTGGCTTTGTCAGGAGCATCCCTTGGGAGAGGACTAATGGAGCTCAATCCTCTGGACTGCATTTAATTTGGATCTGGGTAGAACCTTCCTGATGTGTTTTGGCCATGCCCGGTCCAGCAGGATTCTGCTCCCGAGGTCTGATGGGGAGGTGGCATTGCAGCAAACACCAAGCAGTGATTTATGGCATCTCTGGTGCCCTTGTGTGTCAGTGCTGCGGTGCAGGGGGAATATAAAATCGCTTAGGAGCTGCAGGGAGGGCCAGATGGGCGGCAGTAATGCAATTATACCTCAGTCATTTGCATAATCACATTAACCTCTGTGGGATCGGGATCTCTGGAGAAAAACCCAGCTCCTCACCTGCAGGTGTCTGCAGCCTGAGCTCACCTCCATTTGTGTTAAAAATTAAACACTGCCTTTTAAATGTTGCTTTCACTGACAGTCAGAGGCATGGCAGAGCCCTTCCACTCTGGGGACTGGTGTTTACAGCACTCATCCTTCCTGCCCCCATTTTAGGCAGTTTTCCACTTCCAAATACAGCATTTTGATACCCAGTAGTTCTGCATTCCCTATCTGAAATCCACCACTTTGTCACGTCACTTTGGAGAACTAATGCAGACCCTGTGATTTGTAGATGTGGAGCACAAGCTGATGCCAAGCAGCCAAGTGCAGTCTGAAGTCTACCTAGGCCATGTAATTAGACACCTAATTAGAACTCTGATCTCTTTATACAGTCAGTGGAGGTGCAGGGAGCACTTGAGATGTTAACAGAGTCCAGGCACCTCTTCTGGGAGGCTGAAGTTGAAGGACTGTGTGGCTCTGTCACCCAAGCTCTGCTGGGAAGATACAGATCTTCCCAGCTCCTCAGCGCCCATTGTAAGCCCTACAGACAGAAAATTGGGTGGCTTTCATGTGTATCAGGCTTTTGATGCTGCTCATTGAATTGTTAGCACTCTGCAAGGTTTATGGTATCAGACAGACCCTGGATTAAACCACAGCCTTTTGATCTCCCCATGAATTATTACTTTCAGACAAGCTCTTTAAAAATCTATCTATAGCGCTATTGCGTGTGAAGCTGGAACTAAATTTGCTATACATGTCTTTTATTTATGGGGAGGAGTGAGAGGAAGGGTGAGGTGGTGAGGGCATCCTGCAGACTGCCAGGGGGCCCCCAGGGGTGTACTGTGTGCGGGTCTGAGGCCAGGCAGATGGGCCCACCACAGCCAGCACCTGAGAGGGCTTCTCTCACCCTCCACCCAAGCAGCCCCTGTGCCCGGTGTCCCCAGCCCAGCTGCTCCCCCTCCCCTGCACTCACCAAACTGTTTCTCCTTGTCTGCTTCCGTGAATGTCAATAAACCCGGGATAGACTGTTCTGCCCGCTAAAGAGCTGTTTATCTTTCTTTATACACAAATGGCTGGGAAAATACTAGCTGAGCTTTCCAAGAAAGAGCAATACAGTGTATTTTCCCATTGTAGCAACAGGGGTGCAATTACATTCAAACAAGGCTCTTTACTCAAAGGCTTTAAGCAAAGTCCAAGCCTGGATTTTGCAGAGATGCTTTTTCTTTCTCTCTCGGACAGAAAGGAACAATTGGGAGCAGCGGCAGCGCATCTGCGGGTGCTGCCAGGAGGGATGGCAAGGCTCTAATCCCAGGGAACTGCAGCCAGCTCCCACACAGCACCTCCCCAGCCTGGCTTCGGGACAGGTACAGGGTTCAGCTCCAGGCAGAGCTGTACAGCACCGTGAGCTGGATGTGGCCCTTTGCCACAGCATCCTCAGTGAGGAAGGAGTTGGTTGGTTCTTCTCACTCCACACAGATCGTGGCCACTGCTGCATCCTCCTGGAAGCACATGGTCAAGGCACAGGAGGGCTGGGGGCCCAGCTGTGGTCAGAATTAGCTCGGCCTGAAAACAGTTAAAACTCAGTGGGACCCAAAATCCTCTCTGAAGGGTGAAACCCCTCAAGCAGCGGGAGCTGTAGGACAGGCAGCAGGAACACCAGCTGGGTGAGAGCACCGTGCTCTGGGAGCAGGGATGGGCAGAGCCCCACGTGAGCTCTGGCTGGACTCTCTCCCCACCTCTCCACAGATGGGATACAGTGTCACTCGTTTAATTGCTTCCTATCGAGCAGGAATCAGTACTTTAATGAACCGTGATTTATGTAAGGACAAAAAAGCACATGGAGAAATGCACCCAAAGGCTGCAGACCTTCTCCTATAAAATAGTCAACCTCCATCCCCGCGCGAGGCTCTTGGCTGACCTGGCACTGTCATCAAGGCAAAGTCTAGCCACTGTTTTTTTTCTTAGTATTGAATCGAGGCTTTTTTTTTTTCCCCGGATTTGTCAAGGTTACGACAATCAAACCCACACAGCAGCATTTATTTGTGCTGCCTTCCACAATTCAATCGTTATTCCCCTGCTGCTTGTGGTGTCCTACGGGGGAAAGCTTTGTGGATGCTAAAGGATCTGCAGTTGCCCTTACAGGCAGCAATTCAGCAGCCAGGCAGCTTTCTTAACTAGGGAGACAAGATGGGAGACTTTATAAAAAAAAAAGCAGGTCAAAAAAGGGCAATTAATCTCATTTATTTTAGCAGCGTCATTAATTCTATATCTGCTACGTCTGACCTGAAATAGTTTCCATTCCTGCTTTTAAATCCCCATGTTCAAGTCCTTGCCTTTCATACGGTCCCACACACTGTTGGCATGTAATATTAACTTACCCACGAGCTAAAGACTGTATGACTGGAAATGTTAATGGCGCTGTGTGATGCATATTTCATTGGATAATTCCACCCAAGCAGATATAAATTACACATGCAGTTACCAGCTTCCATCTGCTGATGAAAGTCGGGCTAATGCACATTGGAAATCATGTGCAGTTTCCAGCACTAGGAACAACCTGCATGAATACAGTTACTCAAGGAAGCAATTCTTAATGTGATTAATTACCGAAGGTATCAGGGCCTTCATTATGCAAATGAAAACTGTCATAAAATAGGGAGTTTGCAGGTCTTGGAAGCAGACTTTGCTTCCAAAAAATGCATCTTCCTCATTAACAAGGAGCAGCAGGGCCAGAACATGCTCCTGGCCATGGTTCAAATGGTGTTTTAACTTGTATTAAGGGAAATCAAGGCAGAGGCTCTCCAGGTTTTTAAACGGGAGTTTGTCGGTGCTCCCAGTCACAGCTGGGTACGGACTTACTTGCATGCCCAAATGAAGACGCCACAGGCTTGGAAATGGACGACTTCTTCCTGCAGCCGTAAATTCTGCAGCCAGCCCTCAGCCTGCTGCCCTGCCCTCGGCCTGGCCCGGCCTGGCAGGGTGCAGGATCTATGTGTCCATAAACAACCCCCAACAATAACCAGTCCCAGCCCCTTCCCAAGCCTGGCCCTCAGACGGACACAGGGAGCATGGCAATGAGGTGGGAATGAGTCTGCTCTGCCCCCCGACAGCGTCCCCCTGGCAGGACCCCCGTCCCTGCTCCCAGCCTGGCATCCTTCCCTCCATGGTGGTGTGGGACTTCCAGGACTATACCAGGGCCACCTCAGGAATTAAAGCCGTGATGAATCCCAGCACTTCCAGCTCAGGAATGTGATTAATTTCAAAGTGACTGAGGCGCAGGGCGTGAGGACAGGGCGTTATCTCGGCTGCTGTTTGAAGAGCTGATGCTGTGAGTGCTGCCCTTGGAACCGACGCTACAGAAAACCCTCGAGTTCTCCTCCCAGCCAGTGCAGCTTAGCCGAGCTCTGCGTGTCGCCTCAGAGCTGACAGGGAGCAGTGTCAGTTCCCACACCATTTGGACAGCAGGCTGTGGTCCAGCCTCTGATCCCCCCTTCAGCATCACATCCCACCTCCCCGCGACAGCCGCTGCCACCACCCGTCAGCGCTGCCCTCCCCACAGCTCCGTCTGGACACCGCTGGCTTACGGCCTTTCCTCTGTCCCCCTGGGGAAGCATGTGCCTGTCTGAATCCTGTGAACTCCCCGTGCCCGTCGGAGCACACGCTCCTGGGGCCGTGGCCGGTGTGAAATGTGGCCAGGCATAGTCTGGGAATGCGCTGCAGTAACTGGGCAACACGGACACAAAAGCGACGCAGGAAGCGCTGCAGACCAGGAGAGCACCTCCTGCCCAGTGGAAAAATGAGAATTTATGATCCTTGGAAACATAAAACTGTTCAGTGGAAAGCAGAAACCGAAGGGGGAGCACAATAGGCAAGGAGAATGCTGGCAACATACCCGAAATCTTTTTTTCTCATTTAAATTAGCTCCTTCCACCATCCAGCAAACCCTCTGTAGATGCCGCACACCGCTCCCCACGCAGCGAGCTGAGGGGGCTCAGGAGCTATCACAGCCCTCCAAATGTGACCCCAGCCCACCACAGAGGACCCCTGGGTGGCCAGCAGTGCTGGCTGACCTTGGGCAGGGGCTGTGAAGATGCTGCCCTGGCTGGTCAGGTGAGGAGAAGGAGGGGAAAGAGCTGCCTTTTATCCAGGTCTCCTTTGCCATCTGAGGAATCCTGCTTCACAGCAAGCATTCAGATGGACACGTTAAGACAGGCCTTCCTCTTCATCTCCTTTCTCCTCATCTTTAGTAGATCTCACCCTTGGTGGGGTCTCAGACTGCCTTTAAGGCCTCACAGAGCCTTTAAGGATAACTTGATTTTTCTACCTAAGGTGAGATGGCAAAGGACATGGCTGGAGTTAATATTCCTCTGAGCCAGTCAAAAGGATGTGGAGCAGAAAGTGATCAGAGTTACAGGGGTGAGCAGGCCTCCTGCAGGTGATGGGAGCTGGTGGGGAGACCAGGGCTAGCAGAGGCTCTTTAATTAGTCTTTTCCACCTCTGAAAACCCTGTTCTAGAACAAAGCTACTTCGTCTGCTTTAAAAAAGGGTGGGATAAAAGCAGCCTTTTCATTGCCTCCTCCCTATTAAAGAGATAGTGCAATGCTGCTGAGCTCCATCCTGAGAGGCACAAGCAGCCTCCCAGCCCAGCACAAGGTGACATCATCTGGCCTTTGGTGCCTCTCTGACAAAAGCACCATTGTGTGACTGTCACTTCCAGGAGCTCCCTGCTGTCCCCAGGTTTAATAGGGAGCTTTCCCACACACGGCCCTTCGGTCCTTGTCTGGCCAGGGCAAGCCAACCCCAGCTCCCAGGGAAGCTGAGTTTTATTTTCCTCCCTACCTCTATTCACTTTGCAGGAGAAAACAAATTACCTTTTTCCTCTGCAGTGCCTTGGATGATTAATTAGCTTCAGTAATGAAGCATTGTCTTGGGACCCCACCCCAATGGAGCCCATGTACCAGGCAGAGTGCACAGGAGCAGGAAAATGGTCCCCACCTGAAACACCTGCTAGGTTATTGCAGATAAAAAGGGCTAATTTCATTAGAAGCAGGTCAGATTCACCTGAAATAACCCTGAGAAGTGAAACTGCAGTTATACACTGCAATACCTTCAAGTAATTCTCTATTTCCCTATAAACATTGGTGACATGAGGCCCTGCAGAGAAAGTCCTGGTTTAGTACATGTTTCATATCCCAGTTGTCCTCCAGCCTGATATGTAGGACAAGCAGCAAGGTAGGAGACTGGACTGCTTTAAACCTTGTTCATCAAACAACAAAGCTCTAAAGAGCAGGAGTCAGGACTCTGCAGCAAGCTCAGAGCTTCGTGGAGAAGCCCCAGACCCCCTGCATGGCTGTGGGAAGGTACCAGAGTATTTTGTGTGGCTGTTTCCCACTAACACAGCAAGAATGTTCATTTTCTACTTCATTCATTCAGTTGTTCTGGTTACAGCCACTCTTTGCCAAGTGACAGCTACCCAGCACCTCGCTGGCAAGGCCAGGCCAGGCCACCAGATACTGCTCCTACAAAGACATGAGCAGGAGGCAACTGAGGATTTCTGCTGCTTGCTCCAAAATCCCTGTTGCACATTCGGTTCCTACCCACCCCACCCGTGAGCCTGACAGCCCACAGCAGGGGAGATGCTCCTGGATCACTTCTGGTATTTTGGCTAAGCTGCCCAGAGAGGAAAAAGAGAAGCTGGTGCTCTCAGAGAAGCAGGAGGGAGAGATGGGATAGGGGTGATTAACAGGGCTGCTTTGCTCTGTCTCTGGGAGTTGGTGTTTATTGGTTGCTTGGAGAGAGAATGAAAACTGAAGGCAAATTTTGTTCTGCTGTGGCTCTTCACAGGTGTGTTTGTGATGGTGTTCCAGGAAGCAGAGCACTGTTCAGCCCACGAGCAGTCCATGCCATGGGAGGCAGGCAGGACCCACCACGGTGAGGCTGGGGGGGCTGCAGCGCGTGGGGTGGGGTGGGGGCTTAGTGAGGCTCCTGGCAGGGGCTCACACTGGCACAGCACAGAGACAGGAGAAACCCTAATCCCACTGCCATGCTGAGGCTCTGACAAAGGCAGATTTCAGGCCTCTAAATAATGCAACACTTTGTGTTTATGTAAGGATGCTATTTTAGTGCAGGTAGGATGGCAAAGTGGAGGCGAAGGCGGCAGAGAGGCAGGCTGGGAGCCCCCTCAGTGCAGGGATGGAGAGGGAATGTCGGTGCTCCTGAGGCCCAGAGCAGGCAGGTGAGGTAAAGATGGAGAAGGCTGAGAAGGTCCCACGTGTTCAACTCAATAACCAAGTCAACCCAGCCCCTGCTCCCAGGAGGGCAAGGTGTGACCTACAGTGGTTCCCCACTCCCAGCACCTCGTGCTGCTCTGCAGCCTCCTCCTTAAAGCCTCCCTGACCTTGGGATGTGGAGGAGATGATGCTGAGCATGTCCTCCCAGCAAGGATACTTATCCAAAGGAGAAGGAGGAATCTAGTTTGCTGTTAAGAATCCGGAGAAGCTACATCTGCATGACTAACACCTGCTCTGGTAAGTGCTGCAGGGAGGGAACATCTCCTGGCTTCCAAACTTGCTATCACACCCCATCTGCAATCTGGGTGCTGTCCACCAGCTCTGTGCCTTGTGGTTTCTCCTAGCCACCTACTAGGGAAATTAGCATTTTCTTTGCATACCCACAGCGGAGTCAGGAAGCTGGACTTGGCACCTTTATCTCTGAGCAAGCAGAATCCAAGCTAGAATGAAGACTTGATCTCCATTTGCATTCAGAACCAGCACCCGATTACAAACTAGACCAGAATGAAAATGGGGGATGCTGAGCTCTGCACAGACCAGGCTCCATGACTCCTTTGCTAGGTGCAATCAGGCTTTGTCCTGCTTCACGGCAAAGAGTTCTTTGTCAGCTCAAGCCCTGGGTGCAGCTGAACCTTTCTACTCCTCAATGCCAGCAACTTCCATGAACAGCCTTGCTATGTGTTGGTCTGAGACAGTCAGGGACCGAAATAATCTGCTTTATTCCCAGGCAAGGAGACTTTTTCTGTGTAGCTGTTAATACTATCGATCTCCAGCAGTTCCACTTGAGAAAACATTTCTTACAGAAAGCCCAGTGACTTATAGTCGACCTCCAAGCACTGCACCGAAAGCATGTGTTTGCATCTGAGAGCAGCAACAGCACAGCAATTCCAGCCAGGAACAGGCCATTGAGCTCGGGGGGGGTCGGTCCCTGTGAGGCCACAGGGACTGTGTGGGGAAGGACTGTTAGTGAAGACTTGGCAAGCAGTGATCAAAGATGCTGCCTCCTTAGGAAAATCAGCAGAGTCAGGTCCAGGGCTCAGATGCAACTATTAGGAGGGATTTTCTGAAGCAGACAACTCTTAATTCCCACTGACTTCAGAAAGAGTCTTGGCTGTTCTGAACAACACACGGGGCACAAACGTCCTTTGAAATCTGCCCAAGAGCTCTTGTATCGTGCATTTCTGGAACACAGCAAAGTGAAGACAAACAGAAGGGAGCTCACCCCTCTCAGCTGGCTTTACCCAGGTGCGCAGCCCTGAGCAGACCCAGGCACTGCACAGCTGACCTGCTGCTTCTCACCAGTTGGGCCTTGGTTAGAAATTATTGAGTGCTAATAAAACTGCGATTGCTAAAGGAGGGTCTCTGGGTTCTCCTCAAAGTGTCCGTAAAGACCTATTCAGATTTGGAAATGAGACTGCTACAGTAAGAGAAAGGAAATTCAATGCTAATTGTGTCATTTCCAAAACTCCAGAATATTAAGCAGTTCAAGGACACCATTAGCCTCAGGGGAGCTACTGAGATTACTGAATCGTGATGAGAGAAAAGCCTGGGTTTAGATAGTGGGAATTATGGAAAAAGAGGGTTTTATAGTATCAGTATTTATTGTCACAGAGGTCTTGTCATCAAAACTATACCAGAGCATCACAGCCAGGGGCACAGGCAGAGGCAAGCAGATGTGGCCAGTACCTGGGTGTGCAACTACTTCACAGACAGGTAAAGAAAGACAAAGAACTCAGCTACAAATGCAGGTACACAGAGTGGGAACCCATCTGAGTGCACCTGTTCTCACTGCAAATACAGCTATGAAACCCTGATGTCCCCCTGCTTGGCAGTGACCACCCTCAGGACTGATGCTTGTTCCACTTTCCCGACCTCTGCTCTCTCCCCAGTGCCATTCCCGGTGTCCCTGGGCTAGCAGTGGTGTCAGCAGCACGGTGTGAGGCTGTGGACATCAGTGCACCTGCACTGCTCTCATACAGGTCAGTGATTAACCCCCCAGAGTGTTCCCTGCCCCAGCTCATAGCTGCTCCTGCCACCAGCTCGGGTAAGGAAGCGAGACAAGCAGGAGACCAGCACTGCCCTGGGGGGGCAGCAACATGGAAATAGGGGAGTGTGCCTGGGATGGAAGCTGATGCCCTGCAAATCATTAGCGGCAGGAGCACAGGCTGCAGCAGGACTGAACTGGTCCATGATGGTTTGGGATCACTGAACCTCGGTGTTTCATGTGCTGTGTGTGGCTCTGTGGTAGGCACAGGGTACTCGACAGGTAGCAGGTGGTAAACACCAGCATTTGGGCCAGTTCTATGACGTGCCTGAAGCGTACCTGTGTGCCTTACCCCCTCCTGGAGCAGCTGTAACTGCCCTGTCCTCCATCACACTGCCTCTGATCGTAACACATCCCGCTGCTCTTCTTCATGTGACACTGATTTTTAGAAAGCAAGCCCTGGAGCTCAGAGGGTTTGGTGGGATTCCTGGGGGTACGCTGGACCTGGCTGTGCAGGGAGCAGGTGATTCAGGGCCCTGGCTTGTGATGCTTCCTGGAATGCACAGGCCCACATCCTCCCCCCAGCAGACCTACCCACGGGATCTCTGCAGCAGCAGTGACAGAAGGATGGAGGAAGCGGGAAGTGACTCAGGTGTCCTGAAAACTGTCAGGCTGTTGCCAATTAGTCCAAATAACCCATCTGGCCCATGGAAAGGACATTTAAAGAATGTCTAATCACTGCTGCAGGAAAGAAAGAAAACCATTCTGTAATGCCTTTGAAAAATCCCTGCTCCCTCATCAAAGCATCCTTCCTTCCAGGGACCCATTCAAGGCTTTAATTCTGTAGGTTTAACATACAGTTATTTGGTCAAAACACGAAGTAGCTTGTCAAAGTATTATGTTGAGTGGCACTGATCCTGTTTGCCTTCAGGCCTCATTTAGTACAGAGCAAAAGCAGAACCAAGAAAGCAAGTGCAGGACCAAGCTATTGTTAGTAAATCTTATTTTACTAGGCTGAATTTGGCTTTGTGGCCATGGTCCCCCAGGGTCCCATCTCCTCAGAACACTGATCCGTGAGGAGAAAATCAAGACAACATCTCCAAGAGCACCCACTGCTGTGGCACTGGGTCTGGCCTTCCTGCTGTGTCCAGCACAGACTCAACCTAAGGACTCAACCTAAGGAAATCCATCTGTGCCCTTGGATCAGCTGCACAAGGAAGGTCTCTGCTCCACACCACAGGCAACCCCAGCTTCTGTCCTAAGCAACTGTCCCCCAGACTGAGGCACCTCCTCGTTACCAAGCCAATCCAATATCCTTGCTACACTCTGGTTACCATCTCAATTACATTTTCTCAGACACCAACAGAGAAGCAGCTTTGAGTCGTGGCTGAGTGTTCCCCACCAGAATGTAATTTGAAAGCCATTCTATTTCATCTCTGTAATACTCTACAACCAGTAACGTAATGGGTGAAAAAGCCTCTCTGTTTCAAACTGGATAAAAGCTTTGCAGAGATCTCATACTCTGATATTTTAGCTAGTGAAATTAAACGCTTCAGTAATATAATGATAATTCTGTTAAGGGCACTTTATTTTACAATTAAAAGGTACCTGCTTCATTGCCAAGATTCAGCCTTAGACAAAAAAAATCTGTCTTGTTCTATTTCGCACTAACATTTTAATTTAGCTTTTATCTATTTAACTGCTGCTTTTATTAGCCTTCAAATGAACTCCAATCCACCATGACTCTTATGCAAAACATTATTAATGTGCCTCCCTGTTCCACCCCCTCACTGGAGAAGCCATGGAGTTCTGAGCACTCTGAGGAAGGCACTAAAGGTCACCGTTGCCTAGAGATGACACATTTCACTGCCTGATCCCTCCACCCCTCTGTTATCAATCATACACTGAACAGGCTGGAAGAACTGAAGCATCTCTAGTCACTGGCCACTCCTCAAAAACTGGGTCATGGCATGTGGCTACTGAAAAAGCCCTAAGCTGTCTTTTGTCACAGTGGCCTGCATTCACAGCTTGACCAGTCCCCACTTGTTTCAGCTCAGAAGTGACAGAAGGTGACTAATTATTCTGTGGCAAGAAGTCCAGGGGTGATTTAGGGTTGGAGATGAGCAGGGTGGAAATCTGGAAGCATTTATAAGTCAGTGGGGCAGCTCTGTAAAACCCCCAAGTAGTGAGCAGAAGGCTGGATTCTTGTGTAATCTGAGGTGTTTTTTCCTCTCCTCCCACACAAGATGTACAAGCAGAGCATAGCCAGTTCTCCACTGCAGTCACACAATGCTGCCTAGAAACACTGCGCATGGTGCCACTGCAAAAACAGCTCATTAAGAGCTTCTTCCCTTTGTGTTATGATAATAGGAACAGCAGAAAATGGGTAAAACAAGACTGGGTTAGTCTGAGACAGGGTAGACTCGGTTTTTCTAGAAAAGCACCTTCCACGTTTTGAAAGCCATTTCTTCAGTTTATGACATTACACTTTCTGTCAGGCTAGGAAAGCCACATGTGCGTGGAGCACACCTGAGCCTGCCAAGGTGACTGTGGACTGGGTGAGATGTGTACAGAGGCATAAGGAGCTGCACCTGCATCACCCACCCTTCCAAACCCAACCTTGGGCCTTCATGGCAAGGGACGTTGGTCCCACCTGGTGTTTTGGCTAATTAGGGCCGCAGGGCAGACTGGGAGAGGGGAGTGGCTATAAAACTCAGTGGCAGGGCAGAAAGCAGCTCTTTCTGGAGGAAATGGGAGCAGGATGAGGAGTGATGCCTGGGAGGTGCTCAAGCTGAGGCCACTGGTTTTGCCTGGAGAAATGGATTCTTGCCACACCTCCTGCCAGAGGGCTCACCTCCTTCAGCATCCTGTGCTGCACAAAGGTAAGACCTGAAATGCGTCTGTGATCAGTTAATGTGGGCTGGCAGCCCTGTCAGGTCCCTTATCTTCCTAAAGACCAGCTAACAGGCTGCGGGAACCAAACTCGGGGCTGTTTGCAGTGTGGAAGTGTAAAAAGCTTTCCAGTAGAGCAGTGCAGAATGTGGCAGTTTCAGGGCTGCCTGCCCTCGTTAAACCCACTAACCAGCCCTCGGGCATGGGAGAGGGCAGAGAACCCGCTGGGGGGGGTGAGCTGGGGGAGGGAATGGGTGCAAAATCTGCTGGATCATGGAAATGGGCTAATGTGTGTGTGGGCTCACTAGATATTCTGCAGGGCTGCTGCCTACATTCTAATTAGAGCCTAATTAGAGGTCTAGGGGTCTCTGGCTCCACACCCAATCTCCTCCTCTTGGATGGGAGCAGGTAAGAGGCTGCCTGGCAAGGCTCAGGTAGGACCTTCAGATCACACGGTGGGAATCCTGCCTCCTGGGAAGCCCATCCTGATCCCCATCCCTGAGCAGGAGACTCTGCTATAGCTGTAACAAATAGAGGAAAACAAACTAATGAGGCATTAGGGCTAAACTTAGATGCAATTACACTTAATTATCATCCTGAAAACACTTGCTGTATTTTGCCAGGGCCTGGAAAGGTAAACCCAATTTGCTTAATCTTGTGTGGCAGAAACCTTAAACTGGTTCAGATGCCTGCTCTGGATGGGACCCTGGGAGTAACTGGTGTTTTTGAGACAGTAGTGCCTGGAGCTGAGCAGTCTTGTGGGTGTGCTGGGTCATGGGACACACCCCTGCTCAGGGTACCAGGTGCCTGGAGAAGAGAAGGGCCGTATGGCAAGGATGTCCTGAGCCAAGTCATCCCCTCTCCTCTCAATGCCCTTGTGCCAGTCTCTCTTCTCAGCCTGCTTGCCTGTGAGACTGCTCTTCTCTGTGCCTGTAGCTTTGTTGTGTTGACTGGTATCTTCCCTTAATTAAGCAGATGGCAGGGGAGGTTGCAGGCCGAGGTGTGTGGGCTGCTGGACAGGGAGACAGGAGCACAGAAAGATCCACAGAGTAGGCAGAGGACTGAAAGACACCCACGATCACTAGAAAATCTCCTTCCAAGTCACTAGGGTGAGTTCCTTGGGGTTTTTTGGGGGGTAGACTGGTAGGCTGTGCTGGGAGGATTGCCTACAGTCTGGTCATGTACTGCCTGTGTGAAGCTGCAGGAGCCTTTCTTAGGCCTCTGTTCTGGAGAAGAGCCAAAACTGACAGATGTTCTGGGTAAGCTACCAGAGCAAGTTTGTACATGCTCGTGTACACTTGGTGGGGACGCCTAAAAGCACAGCTCTCTCCTGGAGGCTGCAGCCTTCTGTCTAACATGTATCAGTGTAGGCAACCCTTGCGTGGTTCTCCAGAGGTGCAGGGAACGTATCCTAGAGAAAGATACTCTTGGAGCATAGTTTGGGATGAGTACATAGCCTTATTGTTATGGGGGAGAGGGAGGAAGAGATATTTGTGTTTCACTCCAACCGTGTCGGAACTGTCATCTGCTTTTCCTGCACCTTCCTGTAAATGAAAGGAAGGTGCACAGTGTTCTGAGAACCAAAGAAAGGCCCACCCCAGCAGTCTGAGGATGCTCAAATATTTTAAGACACTAGGATTGGTTTCTGTCCCAGCTCAGGGCTATCAGTTGAGCATTTGGATGCTCTTCCAAAGAGGCTGAAAGGGAAAATCCTCCTGCAGCAGAACAAACCCCCATCCAACAACAACAGATCCTGGTGTGCAGCTACAGAGGTCTGTACCAGGGCAAGTGCTCCAGCAGTTTGCACTTCCATGTTTGAGTCTGTGCCTCAGCTGCAGCCCAGCAAATTACATCACTGTAGTGGGAGAGGCTGCAAAGACTAACCAAGAGCCCCATCAGATTCTCTCTTTTGTACTGATTAACATGAAGGTGGCAGGAAAACTTAGCTCTGAGCATAAGAATTCAGGAAGGGCTTATAGGCAGAGGATGTCAGAGGAATCTGTGCAGCGGTTTTCTTGGTGAACTTGTGTAGTGAGAAGGCTGTCTGCCTGAGAAAACTGAGGGAACTGTTCTGGAACCATCTCACTAATGGGCCTATGAAACATCTCTATCACAGTGATAAATTAAGCTGAGAGGGCTGAAGGCAGTTGTCCTGCCCTCTGCCAGCTGTCCACCTGGTTCCTCTCCTTCTGCAGCAAGAGCAGATAAATTACATCCATATTTGCTCCTGAACCATTGCAATTTACAGCCTGGCAGGGCTCTGAGTGTGAGCTGCTGTGTGAGCCAGCCCAGCTCTCAGACTGGGAGCTGCTGGAGTGCAGAGGCAGGTTCTGTGTGGCTGTCTCTGCTGCCTCTGCTTCACAAGTTTGCACTGTAGGATTGTAACTTACTCATCCTGATTTAAATTGCTGTCATGTCGCACTTCAGCACTACCAGTTGATATTTGGCAGTCACTCTGACTTACAGTGTGGCAGGATTGCACTTCCTCACTCAAATACCACGTGGAGAAACTGCAAAGTGTTGAGGCTCTGCTTAAAGCATGGATGTAGTAAGAATGATCAGGGTAAGAGGGAGGCTGAAGTGAGAGCCCAGTTCTCACACCGAGGAGAACTCAGGCGCTTCTGATATATCCTGTGTCAAGAATTATAAATGTTTGTTTCTCTGGCACACTGGCCTCTGGGGAAAAAGGCTTATTGATTAAATTAAGTGCAAGAAATGTGGAGGTAACAGAAGAAACTGTAGTCTGGATGCCTGCCTGCTGTTTGTTCATCCTGGTGTTTGGATGGGCACTGCACCAGCTGGCTGTTCCCTTATGGAATGATTAAATAATCCAACATCTGGCTCTGTTCTCAGTGTCAATACCTGCTTAGGTCCAAGCTAGACCTTCCAAAGAGAATTGAAATTTCTAGGCTTCCCACATACGTAAGTGCAAATTCCAAGGAAACTGATTCTGTGCCTTAGAGGTATTTAAATGGAGTGTCTCGGGGAATTGCTGGCAGCAGGCTGTCTGTGGGGATGACAGGCTTTGACACTTACTCCCACTGTGTCCTTGTACAACTCACCACTCAAAATAGCAGCATTTCACTAGGGCTGCTTGGCTGGCTGTAAAGTGCTGGACTGAGGGGAGGGTTGCTCTAGGAAGGGAACAGCTGACTTTCTCCTCTGGTCAGTGCTGGCTCTGGGGAATGGATGCAGGATAATGTGGTGATGTTAACCTTGCACTTAAAGCCTGGTCTCCCAGACTAAGATGGTTTTTTGAGCAACCTCAGGAGCTTCAAGGAAACATTCTGTGTTTTACAAAACCCATCTTCACATTAGCTACCACTTGACTTGTGCAGGAGGAAAAACCTTGTCCATAAGCTCCCTGGAGCGCCGAGAAGGCTCAAATACCTGCAGATGAATCCACTCCAGCAGAAAGCCAGCTCCACCAGGATGCTGATGGAGCACAGGAGCATGAGCAGGAGCTGTCAGACACCCAGACCTGGATGGCCTCGGGCAGCCAGAGGCAGCAGATGCTGCTCCCTGGGAGGTGGAGGAATTCCTGCCTGGGTGCTTGGAGCTGCAGGATGAATTGGACTCTCATAAACAGACACTTGACGTGCCTGTCAGAGTACAATGTACTTATCCAAGCAGCAGACTCATTTCATCACCTCCCCTGCCAGGGCAAGAGGTAGAGGGATTAGTTTGAACTCTGATCAACATGGCAGCTGTATGCAGCTAATAATCCACTGGCAGGATTAGCAAACTTAAAGTTGTCTAGCTCTGCATAATGGGAAGCTAAGAACAGCAGCTTCCCTGTTCTACCTATTGCATTTGCATTCCCTCCAGTGGAAACATAGAACATGATGAGACAAGGTTTTCCAGTCTGTTATGAAATGGGAATCTAATGTGTGACTAATGGAGTATTGCTAGCAATTCTACAAGCATCCATTCAGCCTGGAAGATGGATTTAAGCTTTACTAGGAGAGTGAATCTTAAATACCTACTGCCAGAGAACAGGTCACAATTTCAGCAGGCTAATGCTAAACTGTGTTGTTTGAGGCTCTCTGAGAGCGATGTCCTGAAGTCTGCAAGCAGACTGCTCTGCTAATGCATGGAGAATCCCACTCAACCGCTCCCCAGTTCCCTGGCATAATTCATGTCCGACTGGTAGAAGAGCTCAGCACAAAACACAGGACAAAGCTTAGCATTTGGAGTTGCTACTTCCCTATGGCCCTCTCAGGGCACTTGGAGTGCTGGGTAGCTGGAGGCTCTTCCCTGGGGAACGAGCTTTTAATCACAGAAATGAGACATTGTGGTGGGAAGGCAGTTTTGGAGCTTGTATCAATTTGCTGATGAGTAACTAGAGTAACCAGCTCTGTGACAGCCTGGAAAAGGGAGCTGTGACTCCTCATCCTCCTCCCCACGTCCCTCCCGGCGGCAGCAGCGGTGAGTAACAGCGCGGCTGTGCTGCGGGCTGGCTCCCGCCTCTCCCATGTCACAGGGCACAGGGAGCAGCACAGGGGATGTTGTGCCGGGGCTTGTACCGTGCGACTTTTCCCCTCCGCTCCAGCAGAGGATTCCAGTGGAACACTGGAGAGCACAAAGGATGAAAGCTCCAGCACAACGTGCCCCTGCCAGCGCTTGGCAGGGCTGCGGGACCTTCCTCACGCTCGCAGTGCAAACAGGCACCGCCGCTCACAGTAACGTGGCAGCAAAATACTCACTTCCCCCAACGGCTTCTTCCACTGTTTCCTCCCAGTTGCAACTGGTGCTGCTGAGAGTCCATGGGAAAAAACTCCAGTACAGGCAAGGCCTCTGCATGCAAATGAACGCTACATAAAAAAACCCCATCTTCCCTCAGTTCCTAGGTTGGGTACTCTGTGCACTAGAATTCTCTTCAAAGACCTCCCAGTTCATTCTTTATGCTCTAATTAAGGATCAGTGCCAATTAACTATCTTCAATAGAGGAGCATCTTCCGCTCAGCAGCCAGGAAGTGTCTGAATAAGATCCTGCTGTACAATGTGCACATGAAAAGGGAAGGCCCTCCCTTTTTGGAACAGGCTTCCAAGATTAAAAACCCACGATAGAATACAGGATGCCTACTTTAAAAATATTGTGTGATAAGATTAACTGATGGCATCCAGGAATGCAGAGTGGGGTTTTTTATGTTTCTTGTAACACTCAAGCATGCTGTTGCACTCCAAGGCTCTGAACCATGTACCACTGTGGCAACAGCAGGTGTGAAAATGGAATGCAACACTTTAAGTGATATTAAAATATTATTTGCTTTTTCAAGGTTTTCTGACAAGGGTGTTATCCAGCCAAAGATCAGCAGAAGCGCAGTGTCAAATCTGATGATAAATACTGATTCAGATGAAAAACTGTCAGTAGTTATGCCAGCATCTAAAATGCCCTGGTGGTCTTCACCTACTGCCTTTGCTTCCTATAGATGTTCACCTGTTCCATAAATAACCAGGCAATTTAGACTGCTGCTGCACTGTGTTCTGAGCAAGAGCTGTGCTAATAGTCTGAGCAGGCAAAGGGAGGGGAATGTCATTTCTGAGCTTGGCTGGAGATGAATACATCAGCTCCCCAGCCAGTTACAGGCTAAGTTTAAAAAGCACTATTCTGAAGGAAAATTAGATGGTTAAACACTGTGGGGGGATGGGGGAAAATAGGATAATCCCTTCAAAGCTTTAAATGGAAGTGTCTCAAACCTGCTTCAGCTGATGTGAGACATATGAACAGCCTCAGAATTAAGACCCCTGCAAAACTTCAGCCAGACACAGCAGCTGCACTGCCTTTTGGGGGAGATGCACTTGAACTGGTTATACACGAAGCAGATGTGAGCTACCCACCCTGCTAATCACAGCTAAATCTGGTGACCATTCACAGCCTGCTCTGCAGAACAAAGGGGCAGAGGAGGAAGAGCACAGGCTTGGTGATGAGAAACAAGAACTGTAAAACTGTACTGGAGGATGGGAAAAGCAGCAAATTATTCCATGAGCAGCAGAATCCACAAAGTCTAGTCAGATGGGGTTTACATCCATCACATCTGTCAGGCCACTGATGTTTCAATATGTAATAACACAGTGTATTTGGAACTGTCAATGAATTTAAGTGCTTTTGTGGAGCAGATTGTGTTCAGCTTATTTTTCACACACACAAAGCTCCATACAGGGTAGATAAATCTCTTAGGGTCAAGGAGAAGCACCATACCTCCTCAGCACAGAAGAGGGGTTTACGTTTGAGTTTTGCTAACTGATCCCTTTGCAAAGACCAGGGGATGGATCTATCCTAAGATGCCTTGGGAATTTCAGGAGAAGCTTTGTTACAAACCTGACTGTGCTGAGATTTGAGCTCTAGATAGGAAGGGCTGGGGGGAATGCAGAGCAGCCCACTGTGACCAAGTCACTCCATGGAATGCAGCCCTTTATTCCAGGTGGGCTCAGCTCTTTTGAACTTACCCGGATCCTCCTCATGGCTGCCACAATCTCCACGCGGCTGTTGGGCCTGGGGACGTCCAAGCTGCCGATGTACTGAAAGACACAACGGTGAGATGTCTGTACAGCAATGCACAGGTCAGTGGTGTTTCTTCAAAACAAACAGCGTGTCTCATTTATTTAGTCCCTCCTTGGCTAGACTCTCTTGGCCTGGGACATAAGAATATGTGTTGTGGATAATGTTATCAAAGTCAGAGAGTTTGTGGATTTCTCAGGTCGAGTGTGAGGCTCTGACCTCATTCAGATTCTGGATGTGCCTTTCTGAGTGCTTTGCAGGGCAATGTCTGCTGCTAATCGAGTTAAAATCTTGTGGGTCTGAAAATGGGACTGTCCATCCTTTGTTCTTTGCTACACCTGCTTTTAAAAGGCTCAGAACTAAAAGCACGTTATGAGTTGGAAAGTTGCCAGGATGTGCAACAAACAGCTTTCCTGGAAAAGGCTTGTGATTCTGGCCTAAGTTTTCAGTCTGGACTATCAGACTGAAGGTGTTTCTCTGGACACCACTGTCCCTGCTTGGTTGGACCAGTTCAGCTGTTTGTAGAATCCTGGTAAGCCCACCCAAATCTGTGTCCTACACCCCTGTTTTTAACTCTGCTTAAAAGAGCTGCAGTCCTAACCACTGCTAAGGCTGGGCAGCCCTTGGTGTTGAGCATCAGCATTTCAGTGTAAGCTCCTGGCCCTTTACTGGGGTCTGAGACATGGCAGATGGTGGGTTCCCAGCACCTCTAGCAGCACACTTGGAGCATCCTGTGAGTTGGTTGCCTGTTCTCCTGCCCAGAATGGCAGTATGTTGCAGACATTCCACAGGTTGTTAGGGAAGACCTGGAGGCAGCTTCCTGCTGCTCCTGTGCTGCCTGTACCCTGCCCTTGCGCCGGGTTGTAACGCTTGTGTGCCAGAGCAGACCCTGCCTGTGCACCTGTTGGCAGGAGGCAGCTGCTGCTGCGCAGTGGCACTGGTGGCAGCACGTGTGGCACAGAGGCACAGGAGTGCTGCCTGCACTGCCGAGTGGAGGAGGCACAAAGCTGCCAGCTCAGGCTGGGGAACCAGGGAAATACGTGGCACCCTGGGCAGTCACAATGTGTGGGGAGCAAAGGCCGCTCATGCTGTAAGGTGGTGTGGCTCACTGCAGGTCAGGGGCACGTTCGTGAGCACAGGAAGAATGTCATCTGAGTGACAGGGTGAGGGCCAGATGACAAACGCCAGCATGTGCCAGGTGTGGCCATGGCAGTCAGAGGCAGGTGCCAGACTCGGCACTGGCAGGATCCCAGTGGGGCCCATCAGCTCCTTCAGGGTGACACAGCCCGTCTCTGCTGTTAGTGGGGGGCCAGAGGGCAGTTCCCAAAGCTTAGTGAGCCTCCCAGGAACATTTGGTTCATGAGCTGCATCTGGTTTTTAGTGTGTGGTTTAGTTGTGGATTTTTATTGGAAGTTGTTTCCTTGCAGAGAAGAAGGAGCAGCTAATCAGGAGGCCCCTGCAAATATTCAGGGTTATAATATACATATGAACAGACAAAATAATACCCCAAGAGCAGCCTCATAGCTATTGCTGTTACTGACACAGTTCTGTTTTTTTTCTCCACTGTAGCACTTGCAGCTTGCAATGGGTTTTATCTTGTAAAATGTGTACTTAAAAGGGCTTTCAGAGATGAGCTCTCTTCGCTCAGTATTTACTGCTCTTTCTCCTGCCTTGAAATAAACACCGCAAGCAATCTGAAAGGTCATCTGGCTTTGCTGCTGCTTCTGTAAATGCCTTTGAAAAATGGCATTTTTAAGAGCAGTTAAGTTCAGCTATAGCCTTTGGTAAACCACAGGAGAGGCAAACTCAGCCCACAAGAGCTTGAGGGCAGCAGGGAGGGGAGCGGCAGAGCCAGGGCTTCCCTCGGGGCTGCTGGAGAGGGCAGGGCTGTATCGCTCCAGATCTGTGGCCTCTTTGGTGTGCAGATCTCCTTCCCGTTCTGCCACGGCTGTCAGTACAGTCTCAGGTAATCCACAGGAATTCCACGCAGCCAGCTGGCCTTTTGTCTGCCACAACAGAGCTGCAGTGGGCAGCGGGCTAAATGGCTGAATTTATTTGGGCTAGAGGAGAGCTGGTGACAGCTGAGCCAGAGGAGACTGTCCCAAACTCCCTGCTCTGGCCTTGCTGCAGAGTTTGGGTATCTGTGCTTCCCCACAGAGCCACGAAGCTCATGAAACAGCACGTGAAGCTCTGCCCAAACAGCCACCTTTCCACAAGCAGCTCCCAGTACTGACCTCCCGAAGATTATAGGGGAAGTAAGGCAGTTTGGAATGTGGAGATTAGAGAGTGAGTGTGGTCAGTAGGATTGCCTGTTGAGGGACACCTGCAGCCAGCTGCAGCCTTGTCATTGTCAGAGTCCCAGCTGACTGATGTGGCCACAATGAGCAGCCTAATTGGAAGAGACAGACTGTAGAGCAGAACCAAGCAAGCTCAGTTACTACGGCAATGCAAACCCCATCCCGGACCCGCACATCCTAACAGCGTGTTATCCGCTCGCCAGCTCTGGATGCCTGCAGCTGTCAATCTGAAGAAGCCAGTTTCACTCAGTTAAAGGTACAGTTGCTTCCCGTCTTTTAAAAATCAAAATAAGGATTTTTCATCTCCTCGGCACAGTGTGCAGCACAGCTAATGTTAATTTAACTCAAGAAATCACAGATTAATTGTTTTTCTCCCCAAGGAAGAGAGATTTTTTAAAATACATGATTAGCTGTCTATTCAGATTCATCCCATATCCTGCTTAAATCTTACAGCTCTTTTAGTAGGAAAACCAAAAGGCACAAAATCCGTATTTCAAAGCTTTATTGGAATGTATATGCCCCTTCTTTCCAGCTCAGGAGACGGCAGGCGTGAATTCCATTTCTAATCTGTGTTAGGCCACCTGCAAAGAGGGGAAGGGAGCCTGTGAGTTGCTCCAGCAAAATGCAATTCTTCTTGTCAGCTGAATTATAAACCCGTTCCCTGTGCTGTCTACAGAATGCCAATTCCAATGGAGTCACTCTCTTAGAGTGCTGCTGTGCTGCCAGGCTGTTCTTCATGATCAATATGAAATTTCTGACGATATCAGTATTTCTTTTCTGATGGCTGAAGGCTGCAGACCTCACCTGCCCTGCTTTTTGTGTAGGGAAGGGGTCCAATGGAGTAAGGTACTATTATTTAAGCAGCACATAGCAGTCTGCTGGTTTCCAAGGGAATAGGGAGCTGTTACCCCACCGTGACAGGAGTGGGGCCCTGCCCGATGGGGGACAGGCACCGGATCGGGCAGGGAGGTGCATCTAGGACAGTGTCCATGGTGCTGTCAGGAGGGGTCATCCCAGACCAGCTCCCAAACGAGGCAGTGCCTAAGGATTACACACAGCTCACAAAATACTGGGGAAAGCGCAAGAACCTGTTTGATTGTGCTAATTAAATGTAAGGCTTTCATAACTGATGGCTGTTTTCTTTAGACTCCCTTAGACCTGGCCCACGGTTGCCTGGCCCAGGGGCGCTTGCCGAGCTGAAGAGACAGCCCGTGGCAGGGCTGGGGGGGTACGGCGAGCCTGGCCTCGAGCCGCGGGGCCAAGGGCCCGTGGGTGCCACGCCGGTGGGTGCTGGACAGCCCCGGGACCCTCAGCCTGCAGACTGGCTGCGAGAGGCAAAGAGGGCGAGCCCGGGGGGCCGCTGCCAAAGCCCCCCGAGCGCGGGGGGACCCGCTGCCCACCCCGCCCCAGGGGCTGGGGAAGGGAGCGCGCCCGGGGCTCACCTTGGCCTGGAAGTGGATGCCGTGCTGGAAGGCCTCCTCGTTGTGCAGCGGGACGCGGGAGTCGCAGCCATCGTCCACCAGGTTGTACCGGTTCTTCACCGGCATGGCGGCGGGCGGGCGGCCGCCTCAGCCCGCGGCCGCGCCGGGCATCGCGGCCGGCAGCGCCCGCCCCGCCGAGCCCCGGGCGCCGTGCGGGGCTGCGGGCTCCCGAGCCCGGCCGCGTTTTGAATGAGCGTCCGCGGCAGCGAGCGGGGCCCCGGCCCCGCCGCGGCGCCATTGGCCCGAAGTTCCCTCATGTGATGCGGGGGGCGGCGGGAGCCGCCCGGCCCTGCCCGGCCGCCCCGCCCCGGCCCCGCCGCGGGGCTCCGTGAGGCGCCGTCAGGCACCGCCGTCAGCGGCTGCGGCGCTCGGGGTGCCCAGCAGCGACCGGAGCGACGGTGAAGGGTCTGGAGCACCGCTCTGAGGAGGGGAGACTGCGGTAGCCGGGCCTGGTTAGTCCGGGGAAGAGAAGGCAGGTGACAAGAGGATGGTGCCAGGCTCTTTTCGGTGGTGTCCCCCTCGCAGCCTTCTGTTCTCCAGACGAACCGGGCCCGCAGTCTCCCCTCCTCAGAGCGATGCTCCAGGCCCCTCACCATGGCTCTGGTCGGTGCGGGGCACCCCGAGCGCTGCCTGGGGCACTCTGGAGGGAGCAGAGCCCTGTGAATCGGGAAGGGGGGTCTGGGGGTTTGAACACATCTGAGGCACCTGTTTGAAGGTTAGTCATGGAGGGTTTCTGTCCACATGTCTAAGATATCCTGGCCAGACCGTGCCCTTTGAACCAGAGAAGCAATGCCCTGTCAGACTCTCGTAGGGCACAGAGTGCCAAACCTAGGTGGTAGATGTACATTTTCCATGTTAGAAACTCTAAACAGGCAGATGCTCAGGGGTCTGGGATCACAGCAGCTCCTGTGTGAGTGGTCACCTAAACCCATTGTGTGTGTCCAGTGTTAATGTGACTTACAGCCCTGTTAGTAATTAGCACGTGCCCTCTCTCAGAAGCCTGACACACAGTCATGTCCATGTCTGCTGTGTGACTCAGTACAGTCTGAGCATTTGTGGCACCCTGTGTGTCAGGATGTTCTTTCCTTCCAGCTTCATCTCAGTGGCAAGGCACTGCCAGGCACAGGTGAGCCCTCACAGATGCCGCTCTGGGACACTGATGCACCTGAGAGTGACATTCCTCTCAGTGGGCACCAGCACGGGGAAGGGATGAGCTTTGTGCACAGCTGTGATGGCAGGACCCAAGGTTTGTCTTCTGACTGTTATTACAGCCACACTCCATTTACAGAAGTCGTCAGAAACGTGAACTGTGTAGAATCCAAAGGGTGGAGGGTTACATGTACTCCACTGGATCTCATCTGGGTTTCCCCAAATTAATTTTCAAGTGATCAATTGTAACTTTTTGTCATACAAATAACTACACACCTGGATGTTTGAACACTGTTGGACACCACCTTTTATGTGGCTTTCACATTAGCAAGAGAGAAAATTCTGGCCACGGGCAGACACTGCACAAGGCCCTGTCTCCATCTCGGAGGCGTAATCACCCTGAGCTTCTTGGCATCTCTGAGTACTTGTAAGTCAGTGGTAGATGGGCAAGAGCCAAAAATCCAGAAACTTATAATTAGGAAAGGGAGAAAAAGCTCCAGGAATTAATATTGGTTCACAGACTGTGACCCTACATGTTCAAGTATTTTGTGGTATTAGCAGCTCCTCCTGGCACTGGTGCTGGTGAAGGTTCTGTGGTCAGCCTCCTGTCTTTGCTACGGTTTTCTGTTTCCAGACAGGCTTTTTTTCTTCCGAGTTAAAATGTTCTATTACATTGCAATTTTAAATATTCACATGTTTATGCTAATCCCTCTTCTATGCAGCATAACTCAATATGAGTTTTGTCTCAGGTATGTAAATACATCAGTTGGTTTCTGTCCAAGATGCTCCTCTAGATACACATCTTGCCTGCAGATGCATGGGTTTAGTTCTTTGTCGGTGATTTTTTGTGTGGTCTTTTTGCTTGATGTTTAGTGCGTACTTAGAACGTTTCATGGCACTTATCTTGCACATCTCTTGATTAAAAAAAAAAATATCTGTTGACCTGAAAGAATAACCTAGATTTTGTGTGCAAATGTCCTGGGACTGATTGAGCAAGATTCAGGTCTTTGGTTCTCCTAAGCCCAAGGAGGAGGAGATGCCACCCAGTCAGCCTATGCTCATGCTTCCTTTGATGCTAACGCCAGCAAAGCTCAACTCATAAGGGGAAAAACCTAACACAGCCACTACTGGTGAGTCTCTGCATTGATTCTGCAATACTGCATTTCAGCTGAGGCGTGCATGAACCTGCCATCGTGCTGAGCTGCTCAGAGTTTCTCCTCATTACCCTCCCATTGCCACAAGAGCATTCCTATATACGTGGGAGCATATGGACTCTGCTGGGGATAGTTCCATTTTTAAATGCGATAGAAAGTGCAGGATTAAATAACAAGAATGGTCTTTTTATTTCTATCCTGGTGCTCTCCAGTGTCCCGCAGATTACAAAATCCTTTGGGTAGGAGGAAAGAAACATCTCATGGGAATCCTGAGAAAAAGAAGGCAACTGTGATTTAAAAAAGCTTGCAGTGCCAGTCTCTGTTAGATCACAATTGAATGGAGATGTTTAATATTCCCTGTTCATGAACTTCTGTGAACTTTTCATAGGTCTTAACTCTCCCAAGGTTAATGGTTTGGATCTGTGTTTGAGAATTGTGTTTGAAGGTTTCTAGACTTAAAAAGCTGTTAACTTGCTAATTTGTTTGTTGGGCAAAGAAAATTCTTTGACTCCACTGGAAGTAAGAAATCTGTATGCCTTTTCTTCTGGACAATAAAACTGGCAAGTATGTGGAATGAAACAGTTACACAGGACATCGTCACGGATTTAGTATAAACAAACCCTGAGTAGCATTACCCCTTCTTGACCGAGCAGTTGGCCAAACCCCATGGTGGGTGTTTGCATCACATGGAGGTACTGAGGAGTTATTCCTTTGATGTGCAAAGCACTCACAGAAAGTCCCGTTTCTCTGAACACAGTAGGAGTGAAGCACCAAGACAGCTTCTTGGCTCAGAGCTGCAAGTGTTTTTTGCAGGGAACAGGTTTGGATCAGCTTTCTTTCTCAGGCACCGGCTCCTAAGATTTCTTTCCTTCTCTTTCTCTCACATGGGTGCACATTTCTGCCTGCACTGCCATTTACTCTGTATGTAAATCGTCGTCTTCATTTTTTAAGGAGACCTAGACTGTGGTCATGGAGGGTGTTCTTTTATCAGTTCCTCAGCTGGTTTACAGGGAAGGGAGCTGTTGCTCCCATCGGATCATGTCATATTTTTCCATACCCGCCTTCACAACTCCGATAAAGGAGCTGCAGAGCCACTGTATGCTTTCTGCTTCCCAAAGTAGACGTGGTCTTGATGCCAAGGAATTTTCCTCCCTTCTTCTAACCATTTTTTAAGTGCTTATTTCTGCACAGCAGTGCTGCAAAGATTTAAAATGATAAGTAAGATGTGACATAGCAAGAACAACCAGACAGACATCCAGTAATGGCAGACAAAACCTCTGTTACAGGGAAGCACTTCCATATTATCCTTGTAAGAGCTGAGAGATCAGTGCATGCTTTATCATCCTGGAAGATCTGGGTTTGTCATGCAGCTTTATCAACATTATTAGTACTGACTTGTGCTGGTGCAATTTTTAGAGCAAAGTTTCTGGTGTACTAACACACCAGCAGACTTCCTAGAAATGCTGCTGTGGGATGAAATGCGGAGGTAAGAATAGATAAAGTAGCTACTGTTGACTGAAATTGTGTGTTGTTACCCTCTGATGCATTGGGGATTTGAAGAACACCAAGAAAACTCACAAACAAAATCTTTAAGCGAGTCTGTGAAGCTGCCACGTGACGTGAACTCAGCGGTGACATGTGGAACTCGCGGTTTCAGCCCCCTCAGTGTCGTACGTGCCCTCTGCGAGCAGAGGGGCTGCTTGGTGAGATGATTATTCCAGAGTTGCATTGCTCAAGAACAAACAGAAGCTTAATATCTCAGCAGTTCAGCACAGGCAATCTGCCCGTCAGGACTGCAGCCTCTTTCATGCATGGCCAGCTCCAAAGGGCTGTGCAGCAGGACTGGGGAACGAGAAATGTCATCTACAATTATGCGTATTTTCATCATCTTCTATCATGCAAATCCCCCCCACCCCAAATATGCAGCAAATGTTTTGTTTGCATATGTAGGTCAACCACAAATCTTCCGTGGTCTAACATAAACATGGGCAGCAGGGGTGATGTATATGGATTTAAACCCAGGCTGAAGCATAACTCCACCACGGACATTTTCCAAGAGGACTCAGCTTATAGATTTGTTTTCTTATGATTTTTCATTTTATAAAGCATTGCTTTCTTACCGATTTGTGAAAGTACAACTGACAGAAGTTGCGTTGTTGCAAAAAAAACTATTAACTTCAGACACAGATGGGTAGTTCTTCATGAGTAACTTTTTTTAATAATAGCTTGAGGAATGTGTTCTTTTTCAGAACCGAACACTAAAGTATTTCTGCAAATTTGCCTCTGGCAGGGGGCCAGTTTTATATGATATTTTAAAAAAGATGGTATGTTCTTTTTGTAAATTACATGTTAACGTGGTTTTTCTTGTCTTGGCTATCTTTAAAAAAGAAAAATATAGAAAAGAGTGCACTTACTGTCCTTATGATGCTTTTGCTAGACATTTTGATCCCAGCTTGGAAACACAAAAGCTTACTAGAAGAACGCAAATTTATTATCAAAGAAAAATGTTACTTAACCTCATAAGTGTGATGTGTTCACACGCCTAACTCATGAATTCCATACACCACGGGTTGGCAGCACAGTTCACCCTCAGTATGAGCTGTGGGGATCAGCACACTGTCATGATGGGAAACTCACGCTGTTCAGTTACTGCCTCTGTAGAACTGCTTTATTCCCAGATTCCAGCTTGGACCTGGAAGTTACCTGTGCACACAAACATCAGATTAACCATGTTGTGGTATAATGACCCAGTAAGATGATTTAGGGTAAATAAGAGTGAAGTTGTTACTGAGAAATGAGTAAAATACCATACAATCAAACAGTATCCTTCCCCATTCCCTTAACATTGTATTTGACATCCTGAATTTTATGAGAGTACAGGGACATTACAGTACTCCTGGATGGAATGCACATTCTTGTTCACTTATTATCATGAGATAGTACCAGTTTGTTCTTATCAACAACTCCCTCTGAGCATGGGTCTCAGGAAACAAGCTTGTGTTTAACAGCACACCGTGACTTTAAACTTCCCCTCTCCTCACAGGGGACAGATGATCTGAAGTTTTCTATTTCTCTCCAGCTGCTAGATCGAGCTTGCAGTATCCAGCGGGATACACTCTCCTGCATTACCCTGCACCTCGTTACTACCCAACCTATACTTTACTCTCCACCCTGCAGTACCTGAATGCCACGTACAGCCTGACCCCACACTGCACACTGCAGCCCATCTCTATTTATCTTAGCGGGAAATGAAGGTTTTATCCACACAATCCAGGGCAAACCAGGTATCTGATTTATTACGGCTTCTCTGGTAGAGAAACAACTAGTCCATTATTAGCCTGTAAGAAATGTGGATATATCATAATTAGATATAAAAATATTTCCCCTTTGCAGTCATTTTGTTTGGTATTTCCCATGCTCCAAAGCCTCTTAATGCCTTGGCCCATCTTAACTCTTTCCCTGGCTTTCCTTCAGCACTGCTGACGTTGGTGAGGATAAATCTTTGTGATAAAAAATGTTCATCTGGGAGCCTGGCAGTAAAATAGGAGACAGAGTCAGGTCACTATTTTAAATCCAACACTGCAACATCTTTGAATTGCTTTTCTTACAACTGAACTTTTTGTGCCAGTGTTAAACATACGTAAAATATTCCTTTTTCTCCACGATTTGTTCCTACCCATGGAAGAGGTTTGGAACTGGATAGTCTTTAATGTCCTTCCCAACCCAAACCACTTTGTGATTCTGTGATCTGCTTGGTGAGGCCAAGGATGTGCCTTCAGTGATGAACACAGAAAAGACACCACCCAGACAGCTCCTCCTGCCAACCTTACTGTCCCCTCTGAGCTCCTGCTGGCACATGGAAACGGTCCCAAGTTTTTAATTTAACACTGTCACAGCTTTAAAAAAAAATAATGCGCATCATTTAATAGCAACCTGGGAGGAAGCAAGAGCGAGATACATTGCCTCAGCCTTCCTGGTCACTTCACATTGTAACTTTAGTTAATTCATTAATTAGTTTCTTCGTTGCCTGCAAGGGTAAATGGCAGGAGACAGGTGAGGCACTGAAAAAATATGGGTGTAGAAACTTTTAGCATGTTCTGAATTTCATTGCCTCATAACTATATCGTGAGTGTTGCAGGTGAAGCTCTAGTGTGCTGTTGAAATAAGACAGTGTCTTGGTAATTAAATGTTCATCTTTATAAAGTACTGCTGACTTTCGGAGAAGGGTCCAGACGTGCAGAACCACCGTTGCTGGCACGTTGTGTCGCAGGTCTTGGCTCCTATAAAACACCAGGGTGTGTGTGAGGTGAGAATGAGAGATTAATCCATCTGTTCTTAAAACCTGATCTAGCAGATAAAAGACACGTTGGTATCTCCTGGCCTGGGGAGTTCCACAGTCAGGAGCATGGTCCTGACACAGCCTTTTTATTTTAACTCGCAGCCAACTGAAGTCCCAACTTTTGCAGCATTTATTTGAATTTTACCCTCATTTAAATGGCTTCTTTGCTGCCTTGATATAGGGCACGACTCTGGTGACCGCTCCTTCACGCAGAATCCCGATCATTCCTGCCTTTTTTATCCCCCCCGAGTCTCGGAATTCCCTGCATCCAGGCTGGATTTCCCAGGACGCAGCGCCACCGCCTGCCCACTGCCCTGCGCCTCCTTAACCCCCTAAATCTGCTTTTGCTCCCTTCTAACACGCTCTCCGTTTCGCTGCACCTGTATCGTGAGGGACTCCTGTGTCGCAGAATCACGGAATCCTGCAGTGGTGTGGGTGGGAAGGGACTTTAAAATGGATGATGTAGTTCCGACCCCTGCCGTGGGCACGGACAACCTTCCAGCGTGCTCAGGTTGATCGCGGAGCTGCTGTCAAGGTTATTAATTCCGTTATTAACACTGTAAAAGCTGTTTTCGTACTTTCTTGCAGTGCGTTTGAGTCGGGCAGTGTTAAGCGTGTTTAAAATCCGGAGACGAGGGGCTGTAGCAGCACTGATTGAGCTGAACACGAATAGACCGCGGGAACACCCTTTGTGAGGAGGCAGCGCTTTGGAACGGCGCCTCACATGACAATCGCTCCACCACACGGTAAGGACCGAATTTAGCGTCTGAGCCCCCCCGGGAAGGGGCTTCGGTGGTGAAGGGCAGGGCGGGCAGGGCCGGCCGCACCCAACGCCCCGCCTGAGGCGGAGCCGCCATGAGGGAGGAGCGCCGCCCGCTTCCAACATGGCGGCCCCGCCCCGCGCCCTTCGAAATGGCCTCCCCGGGAGCGGCGGGCGGCCCTGCCCCTTTCCAAAATGGCGGAGGCGGCGTCAGCGCGTCACGGCCGCGGGGGGGGCGGGGCGAGCGGCTGCCATGGCAACGGGCGGGGAGCGGGGGCAGGTCGGGGGTCAGAGTTAATCCCTGAAGGAGGAGGCGGAGTTTTCCATCGGGAATGCTGGAAGAGGCGGGAAGGAGGGCAGTTAATAATTAGCGAAGGGGCTGGGGGGGGGGGTGATTCGTTAAGCCCGTCCCTGACACGACTCGGGTGGGACCAAAAAAACATCCCCTGCCAAAAAACCCCAATCCCAACTCCCCCCTGGAGCCCCCGCGCCCCTTTTCCATGGGAAATGTGGGACGCGGTGGGTGCCGGGAGCTCCCGGACAGGTCCTTCCCGTTCGCGGGGCTGTTGCGAAACCGCGGCGAGTTAAAAACGAAGCCAAACATGAAGGAACTAAAAAAACAAACAAACCCCCTGCGGGACCCGCGGCGATAAATCCCCTTTTTTTAATTATTTTCTTTATCTTTGGGGCCATCCAAAGGATTTCCTTTTTCCCGGGGGCTCTCCCGTGAATCCCTGAGTGCTGGGACAGGCTGAGCTGAGTTTTATCCGCCCCCCCAAAGGGAGAAGGGAGGGGGGGGTCGTTTCTCCCCGAGCTCATCCCCATCCTTGGGAGCTTTTCCCTTCCTTCCCGGCCTCATTCCCGGCGGGACGAGGCTGGGGGATGGAGCTGCCGGCGGGAATAACCGGCTGGAAGCGTCCCGGGAATGAGGGATGGAGCTGCCGGCGGGAATAACC
>JAYRBT010000038.1:1822997-1900810 GCA_036023395.1 Myiotriccus ornatus
TTTTAATTAATGTTTTTAAAAATTATATTTATTTTTTAAAACTCTTTTTAATACGCTCATCAAGCGTGCTGGGTCACTGCTAGGAACAGTAAAAATGGATAAAATCCCAGCAGCGCTTCAGCCTCGTTGCTGCACAGACTGTAGGACCGAGTTTGGCGACGACAGGTCGATCAGTGCAAACAGCCTGGAAGTAAACCTGGGGAAGGGTGCAGCGGGGGTGTGCTGAGGAGTTTCCTGGGAGGTGCGAGGCGCTGCTGCCCCGGGCCGAGCGGAGGGGCTGAGCTGTGGGCTGGCAGCAGGTGGCACTGCGAGTGAACGCCGCTCTGCTTCAGCGCTCGCTGCGGGGAGAACGAGCCGCGCTCCGTTCCAAGAGGAACAGATGTCCAGTAACACACTCCGAGGAGTTTCCTTTGCATATGTTCTTCCATCTGTGTTGGAGAAAAGCATAGTTCTTGTTATCAAACATTATATTTTATGTTGTAAGAGTTTATGTTCTACTTAACACAAGTTCGGAGTGTAACCCCTCCAGAACAGGGAGAAATACAAACCAAAACATTCCAAATCCACTGTGAACCGTAAAAGGTTCAGAACACTTTTCACTTGCAGTTTTGTGAGTTCTCAGTAGGAGTTCTCCAGTCTTTTCTGTTGCTTATTTGTTCATATGTGGTGTTGTTTGCTTTGCAACTGAGGGACCCTAATGCTGCCAAAAACGTCAGCTCTCCGAGACTGCATTTCAGCTTGTTCACAGACAAGAGGAGCTCAGCACTGATGGTGTCTGCACGTTAGACGTGTCCCTGGAGGAGCTGGAATACACTGCAGTATGAATTATCAAAGGTCACAAATCATGTGTCAGTGGAGCTGTGGGTCACACGTGAGAAGATGGTTTGGTGCTGTTTGTAGTGTAGGATTTTGTTGCAAAGGGCTGGACTGAAAATGAACACCGGTGAGATTTTGCCTGGAATAGAAATGATTATTGAAAGAAGAAACTCCTTGAGGATTTAAGTCTTGCTGCCTCCCCTGCTGCACTGCAACATCTCAAAATGATTTCTCTCTCACATATTCTTATTGTGCCTCACTTCAGTAGTCATGATTGTGAAGGTGTCAATAATGAAATCAGATGTTTTCAGCTTTTCCCACTTTCCCCTATGCCTAGATTCAGGCAGAAAACACTACAGGTAATATTAATCTTCTGTGCTTTGAAAGCCAGTAGTTGGTGAGTAAACTACACTCTTGAGTTTGTGGTGGATGAGCTTCAAATTGGAAATACCAACAAAAAGGTAGTTCCCTTAGTGTCATTTATATCAAAATGATGATGGGTATTTTCAACAAGGGCTTAAAAGTTCATTTTACTAAGTAAATATGTATTTAGCTATTTTCAGCATTCACCAATTTTTAACCTTCTAAAACATGTTGTACTAACATGTCACTTTAACAGAAAATGAGTTACAGGTCAGCAAACCTCAAGTGCTGCAGTAATTGCTCCTTCAGTAGCAGAGAGGAATCTATTGGAATGTGTGTGTTAAGAACTTACCTGTGGTAAACCCTAAATTCGAGTTTCTGGAAAGTAACTACCTTGGGATTCAAACCAGGAACCTTGATTGTCCTGATATTCCTTCTTTGTGTTGTCTGTGAGGATGATGAATAGGCCAGTATGATTAATTTTTAATAAGGATCTAAATTGGACAGTCTAATTTCTAGCACAGCGTATTTTTGGTGGTTTAATCAGGTTTTCAGCTTTTGGATACCTCTTAGGCCTAGACATGAATATTCCGGTCTTTGTGCTGTCAAATCTTATAGCCCATTATATGCATTTTTCCCAGAACAGTGTGTTCATTCACCCTGTGTCTCCTTATGAAAGGCAAACCCACAAATTTTCCTCAAACTCTCCTCTTGCTGTTGACTGTAAATGGTTAATGTGTTTTTTAAAGATAATTTCCTTCTGTCCAGCAAAGGACACAGAAATATCTTGTTTCATATGAACTAATTTTCCTACATGAGTGAATTTTGTAAGTCTGGACAAGCCTCCTCATAATGAGAATTTGAAAGAATGTAGTTGAGGGGATTGTGGAGAATTTGAAGACGACTGTTGGGAATTTCCTTGAAGATCAAGAAACCATCTGTTTTCTTCAAGACGGTCAATCTGCTGAAAACCAGACTGACTCTGGATTACTATTCTCCCTTTCCACACCAGGCTATCTTCATCTGCCATGTGTAGGTTTTCATGGACTAGAAAGCCTGAATAATATCCAGGCCGTCTAGTCCATCAAAAATGGACTAGAAGGAGAGGGAGAAAATTATGTGCTTTCTATTTTAAGAGTAGAGTTAAGCATGAGGTCTCTGAGGGCAGTGGCTGTTACAGTGCAGTATTTTTGAAAAGCAGGTTGCTGTTGCATCTTCAGCAATAGTCCCTGGAAAGCATCATCTCCTTTGGAAAGGTGCTGCTGGAGCGGAGCAGGAGTAGCCTGGGGGGTGAACAGCAGATGTGGGTCTGGGAGGCAGATTGTTCCACCTGGTTTCACAGAGGTTCTGTGTAACTTTCTGCCCTGGCAGACCATGATTGGCACTTCACACATTCAACTGGAGTCACATCAGGGTCTCTTTAGTCATGGAGGGTTTAGATTAAGCAGGTCTCTCTCTGTGATGCTGAGTTTAACAACGGTGAACCAGAGAACTCCTCTGCTCTGCAGAGTAATGTCACATCAAGGAAGATTATTCTATAGTGGTAAAAAGACTAGGGCATAAATCCTGCTTTCCTTCTTTGCACATCTAGGCTTGCTGATCTACTTGGACTTATTTATCCATGTGCCATTTATGTAAGCCTGACCTCCACTGAGGCATTTTATCCCTCAAAGTGACCTATTTTGGAGAAAGATCTTTCACTGAGTCAGTGTGACACCTGTCTGTGAGAAAAATCCTAGTCTGGATAATGGATCTTGAGTTTCTCCTGCAGCTGGTAGGAAGGCTTTCAGTAGTGTGACTCTCAGTGAAACAAATAACTGGGTAGGGTGGAGCCAGAAGTCCTTCAGACCCCGGGAATGTCACTGCTGGCAGAGCTGGGCCTCTCACGGGGGTCGGCGGCTTAATGTCACAGCAGAGAAAATCACAATGATCTGACCATGCTTGGCCTTTTCCTGTGGGCTGATTTTTAACTCTCACTCTGCAGTGCCAGGCCTGATGGTGGCAACTGATTGTTTTTTCTTTGTTAGCTTGTGTCCTCAGGCTTCTAAAAGTCAATCTGCAGTTGTTGCTGGCGAGCCACAGGGCAAAAACAGATCTCCACCTCGGTTCAGCACGTGCCTGGCTGAAGGGAGAGTAGCAGGTCTGGTGCCCTAAAATGTGTGAATGCAAGAAAAGAATGATCTGTGCTGTGACATCCCTCCCTCTTGAAGAGGTTTTAAGTACTTTGTTCTTCTGAATCCCATGCGTAGCTGATAAACCCGTAACCTGCGTCCTGTGTTTTCTTTAGCTGCTTTCTTTGTTAGGGGTCCCCTTTCTTTCTCAGCTTCACCTCTGCTAATTGAAGCATCTCCGTCTCTGCAGTCCTGACTTTTGCTATACAGGTAATAAATAAACTGAAGTTTATTTAGGCAGTGGGAAATACGCCAGTAACATGAAAGATCTGGTACTCAGCAGATGTGTCAGTGACCTGGTTATGTCTGTACATGGCTCAGCATTCCCAGTTTTACTAACACTGGGCATCTGATTGTGAAAAATATTCAGCATGGGAAAAAGTATTGTCAGTGCCAAATTTTTACTTTATTTTTCCTTTTCTGGTATTGCTTGCATTCATTCCTGAATAAATACAGCATCTTTCCTTATGTCAATGATTATCCTTGTCAGTTATTGTTCAAAATGTAGCACAAAAGTTTAACTTTGCAGTCTCATATACTACTAAAGTGGATCTCTTGAGATATACCACGTTTCCTTCTGCCAGTTGGTACTGAACATGAAAAAGAAGTTCTTGAAATCATCTATGCAATGGCTTGTTAAATAAAATAACATTCTGTCTACTAGTAATTCCCTCCTCATGCTTTTTTGTTTCTCCTTGTGCTCCTCAGCACTGTTTATCATCTGTCCTTTTTGCATGGTGTTTCCTACTCTAGGGGTGTGATCAGGCTGGTTTTATTTATTTTTGTTCACTGCCTTGCACGGTATCAGCCCTTCTCCCCCCCTCAATCAGTGCCTTTCAGTGCGATGCTTTTCCTTGCAGGTCCATGTGATGAAGGACAACGATCCGTCCTGGAAGCCCACTTTTATTGTGAAACCCGATGGAGGCTGCCAGGGGGATGGAATCTACCTCATTAAGGACCCGAGTGACATCAGGCTGACGGGAAGCATCCAGAGCCGGCCAGCTGTGGTCCAGGAATATATCTGCAAGCCACTGCTTGTGGACAAACTGAAGTTTGATATTCGTCTTTATGTCTTGCTGAAATCCTTAGAACCCTTAGAGATTTACATAGCCAAAGATGGACTTTCTAGGTTTTGTACAGAGCCCTATCAAGAACCCACCTTAAAAAATTTGCACCAGGTTTTTATGCACTTAACCAACTACTCACTAAATATCCATAGTGAGAATTTCATCCATTCTGACAGTGTAAACACTGGCAGCAAGAGGACTTTTTCAAGCATTCTGTGCAGGCTGTCTTCCAGAGGAGCTGATGTCAAAAAGCTCTGGTCAGATATAATTTCACTGGTGATTAAAACAATTATTGCACTGACTCCAGAACTGAAAGTTTACTATCAGTCTGACATCCCATCAGGAAAGCCTGGGCCAACTTGCTTCCAGGTAGGTTGGAATTTCTGGCAGGAGTGCAGTTGTTTCTATGCATGGATTAATTTTGTGGATGTTTAATGCCTTTTCCGAAATGTTTCTTCAGTGGTGGTGCAGATCACAGTTGGGTGTCTGTGTGTGCACACACTGGACAGTGGGAGCTCAGAGCTTACGTTCTCCTCACCCAAGTCAAACCTCAGTCCCCTGACCTGTGTTACCACCAGCCCTAAACACGTATGGAGAATTGTCGATGGTGTAATTTGTCACTAACATTATTCACTCCAGTTCCCATCTTCTGCATGTCAAAACTGAAGATTTGCCGCTTCCTAATGCTCCTGTGATCGTGGCAATGTGAAGATCCAGTTGTCACGGGTGCCAAGATTCCGTGTTGGCAGATGCAGTATTTAGGGATGGGGGTGGTGTGAAAGGAGCCATTAGTATCCAAGGCAAATGGCTTCTGTGATTATTCAGCAGTGTACAGAGTTTCTCAGTTATTTATTTCCTGCCCCTCAACTGTTTCTCTCTCAGTGTTGCCATATGGACGACCATTGCATTCTGTAGGAGAACTCTGGGAGTAGAAGTGGAGTAACATATTGCTTGTTATGCACAGATTTTAGGGTTTGACATTCTCCTGATGAAAAACTTGAAGCCCATGTTACTAGAAGTAAATGCAAACCCCAGCATGAGAATAGAACATGAGCAAGAGGTAAGACTTCTCAGTGTGATGGTGATATTGGAAGGAAATTGCTTAGGTTGGGTTTTCTGGGCTTTTTTCCCATGTTTGAAAGATGAGAGCTGTCTGCTCATATGAAACCTCCAAGGTTCTCTGTAATTTTCTGCTTTGAAATCATTGCTAATCTTATACACTGGAAATATGACTTATTGGAATAGTGAAAGCTCTCCATCATCTTTGTCATAAATGCATTTATTCATCATCCCCTGCAGTTGTTAATTGTGTTTAGGGGATTGCTAATAATCTTTTTCATGTTTGTGTACATAACATAAACAGTAACATCGGCAACAATGTTTTTTTTAATATTTCAGTTTCCTAGAGAAATTTACCACAATTTGTTGTAACATCGTACTGAAAACGTGAGGGTTGGTGTATCCTTGAAACAAGTATTTTGTCATCCATCACTGTGTGTTTGAAATATAGATGATGTGTGTGATGTTTGAGCCAGTGTGGACTAAGTAATCCTTAGTTCTGCAGTGAGTAACTGTGCCCCTTTGTGATGTAAAGCTTTCTCCCGGAGTATTTGAGAATGTCCCCAGCCCTGTGGATGAAGAAGTGAAAGTCGCTGTCATCAGGGACACTCTGCGCCTGGTGGACCCCCAGAGAAAAAAGAGGAAAGATGCCCAGTAAGTGCGTTGATTTTCTCTGGGATTTGCATCTGTACCTTGCAGTAAGTATAAAAGGGAAATATTTTTCCCCAGGTGTATTAGTTTGTCCAGCTGGGCCCTGGCCACGTGCTGCTTTCCTGCAGGAGTGGTGGAAGTTCGGGGGGAGCCAAGGCTTTAGCTGAAGGAACTGAAAAGTTCCACGAGCTGATGGGAAATCAGGATTCACCAGATCCCCTGGAGGATCTTACTCTTAACTGGTGCAAACAGTTTAGTAACTCAGATTTATTTATTTGTACTTGAGGCTTCTTTTTTTATTCAAAACAGTCACGAGATGTAAGTTTGTTTATTAATTTGCTTGAAAGTCACAAATTAGTCTGAATGAATTGCCCCATTGGAGCTGAAAAGTATTAATATTGTATTTAGAAATTGCTTCCTTGATCTGTGATAATAAACATAGTTAAATTTATGATCTAGAAATGAGAGGAGCTGCCTGAAGCAACTTGCACAGAAATGCCAGTGGTGGGATAAGGCTGAGAGAAATCACATCTTCTCTTTTGATGAACCACCTTATTTTAAGCAGTGTCTTGGAGACATGAAAGGGAGATTTAAAAAAACTTTTATTTTTTCCCCAGAAATTCTTGCTCACAGGCCTGCCTCCATACTGGAATATCCATTTTGTGCTTCTCTTGGCACTTTGGGGCACCCTGAAATATGTTCTATCATGATTTCAGGTGCAAATTTGCCAGCCTTTTGTAGACTGAGTTCCACGAACAGGACATGACTGATACTACTTACAAGTTCTGTATTATTGTAATATTATTGTAAGATCAAACTCTCCCTTCAGAGGCAGTGCCACACATAGAGGTTGCTGTGGTCAGTGTACAGAACGTTTTGCAAAGCAGTTTATACTCTGTACTTAACCTCCACCCTTAAGATTACTTCAGTGCATGGAACTGAAAAGGATCATTTTTTAACCTGTAATTATGTAACTAGTCATGTCTTTTTTTTATGTCAGGCATTCATTAACTACATATTAGATATGGAAAAAAAAAGGCAAATGATAATTACAAATAAATTGCTGGAGGACGCCAGTCTGTGTGGAAGGCACATTCAACTGAGGGTTCTTCTCTGATACATTTTGAGTGCTAAATAATTTATAACAGGATTAGTTGGTGGTGAGATAAACCATTGGCTCTTCACAGCAAGAATTCATCAGTGATGCAGCTTTTTTTTCATGATAATCTGGTTAACAGAGCATCTTGTTAATGAATATCTCTGTGTCTTCACCATAAATCAACCCTATTTCTTTCTGCAAAGGGCAGAATGGTAATTTTTTGTATGGATGTGCAGGAACTCGAGTGACAACTGCCCACCCCTTCAGCTGAGATTTAGTCCCTCTGCTTCCAGGTGCTTTTTGTTGAACTGGGGATGGTGTGTGGAGCTTCTTGAGGAAAATTTGGCCTGTTGTTAGAAAAAAACCCTGAAAGAATTCCTGTTCTGACAGCAGCAAACACTGTACACTCAAGTTTTGGTGCTAATTAAGTAATGGACATTAATCTCAGTAAAGTTCTAGCAATATGTGTAACACAGAGTTTGAACACACAGGGGAAATACTGAGAAGTCTGAGCTGCTTCTCAGGTAAATATTCTGCTGTGGAGATGGATTTGATTTCCTTCTAATTATCTCCCAGATTAAAATAAATGAAGCATCTAAATGAAAGTGAGTTTTAGAAGTCATCCTGAAGTACTTCATTATCAGGAAAGATTAATAGCTTAGAATTTTTTATTTAGTTTAATTTTTCCTCATCTTCGTGGAGTTTTGATGTGTTTTTTCCTCCTTCTTTCCATGTGATGTATAATACTGAAATGAAAGTTAAGTTGAATAAAACCAGTTTATCATTCCACACACACCTATTAATTTTTCCAACACAACTCCAGTCTTTATGTGCACTGATCACTAATAATTATCTTGGCACTGCCAATAATTAATGATTGAAAATCTGCAGTTCCAGTCAATGTACTTAAATATCCATGGTGGCTGTTCCACAGTAGAACTGCTCTTTTCTTAGTTTTAAGAATTTGTCCTGGCCACTGAAGCACTGAGGTGTGTGGGTCGTATTTTGTGCCTAGAGCAGTTTTAAACAGAACTTTTAATTCATGCTGAGATGGTTTTTTTATTATTATTATTATTTAATAGAGGAAATATCTTCTGTTGTAGAGTTTAGGGAGGATTTCATGTGGTTCAAAATGAAGTAAAAATGTAGACCTTCTTCCTGCCCTAGCTTTGGTTCCTAGACTAGTCCTGTTTTCCTTAGGCATCCTTACTGTGGAACTCAAGTTTCACTCATCATTAAGACAGTAAAACATTTCATAAAATAATAAGGTACTACCTGTTTGCCTTTGTTTGTGTGGCAGTGCAGTTCTCATGGATTTTAAGATCATGGCAGTCAGCCAGGCCAGTGACATGCTGGAACAAACAGAGTTATTGGGGGGATTGAAACTTTTCTAAAGCTTATGTAGTATTAAACTTGCTCTGGGTTCCCTCCTGGCAGCAGAGGTGCTGTTCACAGCCTGCTGGAGGTGGGAGAAGGCTTCAGCTACAGGAAACGTGCACAATTAAATGGCTGGTCTAATGACACCGAACAACATGGAAAGTAAATCAACGTTACTTATGTAAACAGCAGTTTAATTAGGATAATCACTGATGCAAATCGTTGTGTATGTTGTGCCTCCAACAGAAAATCCATTTCAAAAGGCTTCACAAACTTCTGTTTTTCTGTGCCTAATTTGGAATCTTTATGGTAGTAAAAGGTTTTAGTTTCAGTGTTTGTTTAATTATTAGCAATTTATTGTTCTTCAAATTGCGTTAGATCTGAGGAGCCAAAAGGAGTCTCAGTCTCGGTTTGAGTGCTGTGTGTTCTCCACTGGATGTCAGATGTTTGACTGGTGGTATAATGGTAAACTGGGAGGATCACTCGGAGCAGGACTGCTCTGATTGTTTTAGGAAGATCATTTATATCATCTCATCAATGCTAATGACCCGCTTTCCTGTCAAAAATATTTATGCCCTAGTTTATTAATGCTAATTAATCCAGCAGTAATAAGGACTTCTTTGTGTTTTGGGTGCTGTTGTTTACTCTGTGTCCTAGTATGATCTCTTGCATTTACACGCCTGGTTTCTTACATATTTCAAGACAGAAAATAAGCATTTTATTCTTTTGATAAAGAAGTCACAGCCTTGTGGCACGCATGCTATTAGGAATATGAGCTACTCATGGAATAAATCTGCTTTTTCCTTGCTGGAGAGGATGAAGGTACAGCTCCCTAAGTAGTATAATGACTTTTATTCAGCTCTGAAATAGTCATTGACAGGAGAAAGAATTGAAACACTTTGGAAATGAAAAGTAATCTAATCTATGGCTGTTACAAAAACAATCAATTCATTGTGCCCTCCAAACTGAGTGCTTTTGGTTTATTACCTATGATGACCTCGCTGTTTCACTGCTAGTTTATCTTTCCTTGGGTGTTACTCTCTGCCCATGCCACTGCAGTGCCTTTTCTATTTGAAATCAGCTTTGAAATTTATTTGTGAGGTTCTGATTATTTTTTTTTTTAATTATTTCTTTTTAAAAACATGTCAGGTACAATTCTCCTCTCTGGACTGTGTGGCTCTAGCAAATGTCAAATATGATTAACTAATTTCCTGAGCAGGAAGAACCCCAATGTGGTCGCTCTCAGATTTTTGCAAGATCAGCATGCAAACACTGGCTAATGTCACTCTGTTCTGAGAGCACCCTCTAAATATTAATGTCTGTCAGGCTGACTTTTTATTTTATTCTTTTACTGTAATGTAGTTAGGGAGAAATTCACTCAAGGTTTTGTTGAATTTACTGCACAAAAGATCTTCCTCTTGCACAGAAAAAAAGATGGTTCATTTTTTCCACTGTATGAATTACACAACTTGCTCACTTTAAATGATTTCTTTCTTTGGCGGAGGTCAAAATGAATAGTTTCTGGGGGGAGAATGTCATCTGTATTTAATGAAAACATGAATTAATTTCTGGACATTCTACCTAACAGGCTTTCTGACTTAGATGTGACTTATTTTACAGTGGCAGCTTCTTTAGGAGATGTCACCTGCTGTGCTGGTGACCGATGGCTCTGACCTTGTCACTTAACTGCAGCAGGAACGTGGGTCTTTACTTAAACAGGCCTTGCAGTAAAGGATCTCTTTGGTATGTTCCAAAGCCATTTTCCAAATCCTAGAGCTATTCTTAATTTCTTGGGGTTGAGAATCAGTTTTGTACTTCCTTAAGGAAAAAAAAGTCAGGAAATCACCTGTTCATCTGTATCCCATTTATTTCCCAGATATTTTTATTGAGTTTCATAACCTCCCCTGATGTTTGTGTCATGTTTAATGGAAATATGAAAATAACACTGTGCAGAGCTGTCTCGAGAGTATGATTACCCTAGATTTTTTTGATGATAAAGTCATTCTTGCCATTTATTACTGTGTTTATCTCACTATCCCTATTCTAAGGTTATGATTGCGTGCCAGGGGTGGTTTAAGAGGGTCAGGAACTCAGTGCACAGGCATGTGGAGAGGCTGGATGGGAGGGTGCTGGTGCTGCAGCTCTCACTGATCAGAAAATAATGACAGTTCTTCAGGCTTGCTGTAACATATCTCAGTTTCCACTGCTGTGAGCAACTGGATTATGTTCCTCAGGGATTCATTACTCAGGGCTGTGGGTGCCCTTTGCATCATATGGAGCGAGTTTAGTGCTTATCGAAAGGAGCACGTAACAAACCCGGCTGGGGCAGCATCAGTGGCTTGGTTTGCATTTGCTAATTGACTTTATGAGCTGACTGCTGGAGCTTGAGGTTGGTTCCTGTATCCCTTTGCTATCCCTTGGAAGTCTGCTCAGGTTTGCAGCTATTCAAATGCCTCTGGAGCACCAGCTCTTCATTCCAAGCCTTCTTTCTGCCCGGGAGTGCATAAACTCATATGTGTGGCTTTCTGGAGATTGATCTTTCTCCTCTGCTTCGTTTTAGAGGCTGACACAATTTTTTTCTCCATCAGTCAAAATGACCCAGCATTCATATTGAGGCTCTTTCTGGCAAAGCCCTTTGCAAGCACATTGAATTAGCCCCTTTCTCTTTCCTAGAGGGCTTTGTGCTTTATTCCTTCATCAGGCGACCTGCCAGCTCCACTATCAATTCTTGTCTGTTCCATTAGCCTGGGCGGCTTTTGATGGCTTAGACATGTGAGGGAGACTTTTAAACGTGATGTTTGTCAATGTTCCTTCAGTTCACATTACTGAGATGTTAACTTTGTTTTCCTGTACGTGGAGAGTATTTATTTCTACTGCTATTTCTCATCCTGGCCCCAGTTCAGGTCGGTTTCCCGAAGCAGATGTTGTGGTGTCTTGATCCTTGCTCTCTGTTCTTGCTTTTCCAGTTATTTATCTGCTGCATCCTGAAGAGCATTTAACCTTTCTCCTGTTGATTAGGACAGGCCCAATTGGAAATTCTCAAACTACCATGTCCCTCCATGAAGGGAAGGATCTGGTAGCGCTTGCCTGACAGAATAGTTTGGTTTTAAGAGCCACTTAAAGTGCCACAAGAGTGTTGTACTACAACAACAGAGAAGACAATACTGAGTGCAGAACAGGAGCAAATAATTTGAATGTGCTGTGGCAGCAGTCCTAACACACAAAAGATAATAAATAAAATCTGATGATGGAAGGGTCAGACATTTTAATTTATAAGTGACTCTAATCTGAAATATAATCTGAAATGTTTTAGATGACTAAAAATGGGTAATAATAATATCTCTTTAAAAATGGCTAGGACCCTATCCCTAACACAGATCCAGCAGGAATCAATAATTCACTTCAGTGTTTTTCCCCATCAAACCATTACAGGAAAAGTTGATTTTGTGAAAATAACTCTGAACTAGGACACACAAGATGCAGTTTCTGTTCCTGATTCAGCAGTTTACCCAGTGACCTTTAGACAAAACATTTTCCTTCTGCTCCCATTTTCCTGCTGTGAAATGAGGATGAGCCTTGTCTCTCCCATGCATTGCCATCCTTCTACATTCGCAGTCTTCAGGATATGGCCTGTTGTTATGCTTCGTGGTATATGAGGACAGTTTATGTATTGTTTTATAAAAATATTATAGAAAAGCTTCCGTTTTCTTCTCTGGAAGACTCTAGGTCTGATTGCTGCTCTCTTCAGGAAATATCCCTGATGGTTACAGGGTTTTCTGCCATACAGAGTGCTTGGAGTCACTGTATTGTCTACACAGTATCCTGATTTGGTGCATGATGGGCTATTTGAATATTCAGGATTTAAAAAGGGTTTTTCTCAATGTCAGTGTTTGATAGTTTTATTTTCATCTTCTGATTTTTACAATGCTTTGCTAATAAACTGGAGAACTTATGGAACATCACTGGAATGCACACAAACACAGCATTAAATAACTTGACAACAGATTAATTTATTCCTATTTTAGCCTTCATCATTGCAAAAAGTGCTGTTATTCATAGTCCAGTTTTGCAGGCAGGTCTGTGTTCACTCACATATTGTATTCCAGGCACTCACATCTTGGCTGGACAGGCTGTATTTTAACTTGCACACAAAGAGTGAATTCCGTGAATTCTGAACCTCTTGCAATGACCCCATGTTGAGGGACAGCTGGAAGTGCTTACAATGTACCGAGCAAGTGAGCTGATGACAGGCCCAGTTCATTTAGAAATTTTAATGGACAAGAATTGATATGGGTTGCAGGATTTGAAAAGGTTTCATTTGCAGCAGTGTGGAATTAATTGGCCCAAACCTGTCGTGTGCTGTAGCAGTAATTAGTGTGCTCGGTGCCCCCGGCTCCGGGGTGAGCCCAGCTCTGGGTTTGTGTTATCAAATTGGGAATGGAGACCAGTTTGTCCAATTAGACTTGAATCACAATGTTTTGAGATGCAGCTAATCTAATTAATTCCTTATTGACATCTCTTTTCTTTCCTTTTGCTCTTTAAAATCTCTCGTGAGCGGCAGAGGAAGCATTGGAGATAAACTGAGGAATGTGATCTGTCACAAATATCTCCATAAAATCTGAACTTTCCAAACATTTGAATGTATCAAAACATGCCGGAGCAATTACATCTCTTAGACATTCACACTATATTACATTTTAAGTTGATCATTAAGAAGTTTTTTTGCCTTTTTTTTTTCCTATTACAATGATTCTTAAATACAAAGAAAACCTTTGTGATAAAATACAGAGAAAAAGAAAAATATGCCATTTTCCTCTAGTCTCTGTAGTGCAGCCACAAGAGTTGCTGAATTCTTTGAGGTTTGCCCAAAAAGAAGGTCAGGAATAAAGTGGGGTGGCAGCTTAGTGTCCTTCCACGTGGCATCAAAGTGAATGTGGAGGCAGTGGGTCTAAATACATCTTTATATTCAGTTATTTGATTAGAGATTAGAAGTGAGTCTTGGTGGTAACAGAACACGGCTTGGGGCAGGTTTGGATGTAGTTTGTGTCCCTCAGCACTGTCCCAGCAGCACTGAGGGGGGCAGGAGGAGCCCTTCGACCTCCCTGAGCCGGGAGCAGCAGACTGAGCTGCCTCCTTGCCCAACTGCCAGCGTGGATCCTGGAGCTGCTTTGGTGTCTGCTCCTGCCCTGGCTGCGTTCTAACAAAGGAACCTGCTTTTGTGCTGCTTTGTTTTGCTTTTTAAACCATAAAGTCAGCAATACTTCAAAGCCAGCCCGGGGGCTGTGTTGCATACAGATGTGTGCTGTATCCAGGCGTCGCTGATGGGAAGCCTCAGCTGAAACCACTGAGAACGCAGATTAAATGCGGTCAGAGATTTGCTCAACTTGCATTGGATAGGATATAAAACAATAGCAGTTTTGACCTTACTCATCGAGTAATTAGGTGCTTATTGAAGTGTTTGGTGGAGTCAGCTATCTGCACCTTTGAGAGGGTGAAATTACTGTGGCAGTTACGGCCATTCACCTTCTCTATAACCTCTGCTTGCAAAAACAATAGTGTAGAGAAGTCCTTGATGTTTTTAGATGTTACTCCCACCATTCAGGGCTCCTTGTGTATAGCCTTCCAGGCTGACATCTCCTCAACCTGAAAAGGGTTAGTGGGTTTGTGTTGAACAAGAGCTTAATTTCCAAATAATTTCCAGTACTTGGCTCAGGTTGTTTTGCCCTCAGTGACCAAACATCCACCAGCTCTGAAAGTGCAATACGTTTTATCATGGAATGGTCTGGATTGGAAGGGACCTTAAGTATCATCTCGTTCCACCCCCCTATAATTTCCTCTTTATCTATCGATACAAGAAAGCTGTTGTGGTTTGAAGTTAAAACCACTTTTTTTCTCTCTCCTGAAGTCTGGGGCAGAGGCAACATCTGCCTGTGCCTTCCCTGTCTAGAGGGGTTCACTGAATTTCCATGGTCATACAGGGAAGGTGATTAATAGTTAGGCTGGACTGCAGACTTTTTTCCTGACACTTTAATATGTTAATCATTTGAGCTGGGTTCCTTCTATCAGCAAAATCATCTTCACCTCTCTGTAACCTGTAGCTTGCTAACATAATCTAGTTTTTGGGTGGTATTTTACTGCAGGAGCAGTGATTCAGCTGCACTCTTCACTATAGAGCTTTTCCCTGGCTTTTGTATATTCACAGTTTCTATTATTAACCTGCAGTTAAATGCTTCTTGAATGAAATTTGATTTTCAGGTATTACCTTAATTGCCTCGTCTAAAATGAAGGATATATGTTTATTTAATTTGACATTTCCCCCTTTTACCTTCTCAAGTGTGGTTGTGCTGTGCAGAAGCAACTCTGCCTTTAAATTAATTTTTCCAGTTGGTGTAAAGTGTAAACTCCAGTAACTCCTAATTTTCTGTGATCTCTCCCATACTAAATTGCTTCCCACCAGATAGTTTTCATAGCATGTGTCCAAGTACATGCTATAAAGGGAAAATGCAGTGTACATAGTGTTTATTGATGTCTGTATATACAGCATGGATACACGTTTATAGTATAAAAATGCCTTATATCTTACCTGTCTCCTTGCCTTCTTTACAATCTCTGTGTTATATGGAACTAAAACTGGGACCAACTGTGATAACTTTGCATAAAATCCGAGGGAGGAGCCCGGAATACGCTGTCTTGGTTTCCAGTCCCACGTCCCAGTTCCTGGGGTGACTCCTGAGTCACGAGTGTGTCCTTTGTGTCCTCTCAGGGGTGGCACAAGCCCTGAACAAATTGGTTTCGAACAGGCAGGTTTCTTGCAGCCTGGGAGATGTTAGAAGCGATCGATCAGCCGAGGGCAGACTGGGCTGTGTCACCTCGCTAATAAAAGAACCAAATCCCTGCTTGGAGTGGGGCTCCTGGGCCACGTCCCAGTGTTTAACAGGCACCAGTGAAATGGAATAAATGAATGCTCATGCATGGATTACATCCCTGAATACCAATGGAAAGTTCTTATGTGCAGATGCCTTCTCGGAATTAGAATTTAAAATAACATGGATATACATGACAGCTGGAAATACCAATTTATTTTTTTTTTCCTTCAACATGAATACTGTGATTTCTTGGGATAAAATTGAAAATTATATCTTTTCCTGGCAAGATGTTTACTGCTTCTCAATACTTTTTTTTCCCCCTGTTGTAATTATAGGGTAAATGCAAGCATTTGTTTTTCCTAACATTTTCTCTTAAATAGGCATGGAATGAAAAATTAATGAAAAACGGGGTTTATTTCACTGATTTTTGCAAGACCTTTATTATTCTCGTTAGCTGCAGGCCATCAGACAGTTAGTGCTCTCAGGTACTGCACATAATGAGTATGAATATTCAGTCATAAACACATTTGAGAGCTGTTTGCTTATTCCCCTGTTTATACTCAAATAACGGTGAGGGAGTGCAAAGCAGGTTTTTAAGGGACAGCAGAATTAAGTGCTTGGGATTTTGGCCTGGCTTAAGCAGAGGCATTGAGCAGAAAAATAACATTTTCCCTCTTACAGATATCCTTCAGGTGTCAGTTCTGCAGGATCCTGGTTTTATTACATCAATCACAAGCAGCTTAAGGCTTCCAAAAACACAGTCGCAGACAGATGTTGAGCCTGTCTGGGGATTAGAAATATCCTCTTCCATTAAGTATAAATTAACTTAATCACCAGGTATGAAAGATAAGCAGCATAAACATCATTCCCTGAAGCTTTCATTAAAATTAAAATTCTATTTAAAACTAGGCTCGTACTTTCTATGACTTGATCCCCCTTCAAAGAGATTATATCTGCTGGAAATTTTTACAGTGACAGAGTGACAGAAATTAATGTATTGGGGGCAGTGATGTTCTCTATAATTTAACTTCTGCTGCTAGTCATCTTTTAGCAAGAGAGATGATTGGCTTATTTTCAAGTAATAATTGGTCTCTAGTCTCTGAAAAACTGAGAAAGCAATAAAACTGCCTAGCACCCAGTTGCCACAAAATGAAAGCATAAAGCCACATGACTTAATAGCAGTGTAATCATCAGTAGTGTTATTTTGTGTATGAGAGTTCACCTGCTTTAATAGGAGGATTAAGGCTGATAAAATGCAATTGCACTGCTGCTTTCTGCTCCATTGGATGACAGGATAAAGCTCCTTTTCTGTCCCAGCATAAGCTCAAGTGCTTTCTAAGAATAATTTCCACATGGGAAGAAATATCCTGGGGTTTTAGTTCTTTTTCTGTTCTACAGTAAGACACATGGTGGTCTAATTTCAGTGTATTCCCAGGCTTTAAAACTGGTTTGCCTTTGAACTATCCTGTATTATTATTTTACAGGAACATTTTTCTAAAGTAACAAAAGAAACTCTGGAGAAATAATGAGGCACATAAGTACCTTGAAAGGAAATAGTGAACACAAATAAATCTACTAGGAATAATAACAACTCCCTCCACAAAAAATAAAGTACCAGGGACTGTATTTAATGATCTTTGTTCTATAATAATTTTTTGCTACAGTAGAATGAAGTCTTTGGGTGCAGGATTTGCATTGCTTATCCATTATTTCATTACAGTAATGCCATATTTTCTGCAGCACTCACAGCTGACAGGTAATAGCATAAGCATTCACTGCTTCTGTTACATTAAAAGTAATAAATTTGTAGCTAATACAGACTGATATCACCATTATTCTTAATGTTGGAAGTAAAGTAATCTCAATTAATAATTAGGAAAGAGCTGGGGTTTTTCAGCACCTGAGATTCCTCAGATGCATTTCTTCCTTAATGATTTAAACAACGTGTTAGGGAAGGCTACAGAAATCTCTCACACCAGAGCTCTAGTCTTCTCTGCATATGAAATGCAAATGTCAGTAATGTTCTCCTGCATGGCTTTGTGTCCTCGGTGTGGAGCAGATCAGGATCCACGCCAAGTTCCTGCATCTTGGAAACGCTCGTTAACACTGTGTGAAGGCTGCAAACTTCCAGTCGTCTGTTTTCTGCCGAAAGCCATTTAACCTTTAATGAGAAGTGTTTATTTTTATAATAAATCCATCAATCTGAAGAGGCAGCGAACCATCCTTCTCCAGAAGGGGACGGATGGCTGTGGCAAGGAAATCACACTGGTGGGACAGGAACGGGAAGCGTGGAAGGGGCGGGCGCTGCGGGTGAGAGCTGCTGTGATGGCTCTGACAGGCTGCAGGGGTTTAGCTTTTCCAAGGGGCTGATAAATTATTTTGGTCTTGTTAAGCAAATGGCAAGGCTGTGGAATGCATTTTTAATTTATCCGTGGATTCACCTGAAATGCATTTGCCAACTCTCCCTTCCACAGTGAACGCCGTTTCAGACCTGGAAGCTGCAAGTGAAGTTAGACCTGGTCATGCTCACAATAACATCAAAATCCAAGGGAAATGATTTACCCAATTTATTTCTCTAACTGAGGTACAGGTTCTTTTCTCTCCGAGAGAGATTGAAATTCTGCTTTCAGCACTTTGTGCTTCCCAGAGACTGAACAGCTGCTGTGTTTTCAAAATGTATTTGGTATGATCAGAAGTTCGTTGTCTGCCAACAACATGGTGATTATCAATCCTTATGTTTAATCTGATGGATTCTGCTCTTTGAAATATGGACTTTTCACTGGGGTTGCTTTGCCTGCCTCAAAGCATTCTCCAAGCGCTGAATAACTCTACGTTGGAGCAATAATTTTTCTAACACAACGTCAACAATCTCTTACTCTGTGGGTTTAACATTGTTTTAATGCTTTTATCTTTGTGCAACTATATTATTATTTTGAAAGGAGGAAATACTTGTGCTATTGATGTTTTTTACTTTGCCAGAGGGCGAAGAGGGGATGAATATTCAGTTCCTTCAAATGACACCAGTGGCCAGAAGAAAACAAAAGCTGATAACTCACACAACATGCAGGCAAACCATGAAGCTGCTTCCTGTGACATCCTGGGAGTGCTGGAAGTCTGTGTTAATAAAAGTAATGGGATTAGTTCATAAAAGCAAATTCATGAATGGTTGATAATGCAGAGACACTGCTCAGGCTTTGCCTTAGTTTCCTAAATGATTTATTTCTGTGAATGAGAACACAAACATGTCGTAACTACACACTCCAGGTACTAGCACAGATCTGTTGCTTGGGAGGTCCATATTCTGTGGTGATAAATGGGTGGATAGATAGATTTGTCGTGCAAAATATTCTTTGCTTTTAACTATGCTAACATAGTCCTTGCTTTGGAGAATAGAGGCTCAGCTGAGGGAATAATTATAGCTTCAGAACCCAGAACATAATATTTTCTTTTATTAGGTAAGCAGTTGTAAGCTGATACTGAAATTGCTTAATTTATACTTCTAGCAATGCCCTAAATGTAAAATATAGCAAGTGATCATTCTTAGAAATATTAATATTGTGATTCTTACCCCAATTTACTGAGAATTTGAGAGTGAAATTTTATGTGCAAGTATACAAAATGCTGCGAATTTTGAAGCCTTTAATTAGTAGTTGCAAATTTGTTTGTCCCTTAGCAACGTTGTGTTTGCATAAAGATTAAGGCTGGTCAGAATGAAAAGGATAAAACATAGATGGCGGAAACATTAATAAATTAGTAATCATGTATAAAAGATAAGCAGTCTTAGATGTCGTTTCCACAAGCTTTATTAAAATTTAAAAATTTTTTTTTTAAAGCTGCAGTTAATATTTTCTCCACAGTTGATCATTTCTAAAGAAAGATCTGTCATAAGCTGCAGAATTAGAGAAATTAATGTATTGAGGTCAGACATTAGTATGTAAATTAAGCTTTGCTTTTTTCTGGGTGGCAACAGAAGCATTACCTTATATTTGACCTTTCATTCATTTGCCTGACTCAGCTATGTCAGTCAAAACAATTAATTCTAACGAGCAGCTCTAAAGTGTGGGGCTCAGCTTCCTTCTCCTCCCGCGCCTGCCGGGAATTCCGTGAGAGAGGAGCTAATGGAGGGAAGCTGGGCAGGACTCTCCCTCTGGAGATGGGGAGTTTCGGGTCCCTCCTCCACAAGCTCACTGCAGGACTTCTCCAGGGACAGTTGGCAAGGTTGGCCAGAGCAGCTGTGGCTGCCCCATCCCTGGAAGTGTCCAAGGATGGGGCTGGAGCAGCCTGGGAGAGTGGGAGGTGTCCCTGCCCTTGGGGAGCTCAGTCATCCCCCTCACCCTTATGGTGTGGTGATGGCAGATGGCAGTGAAATGCAGGAGAATGGTGCATTGCAAGGAGTGTAATTTGTCTAAGGGCTGGGGCAAAAAAGCTGCTGTGCACTGATTCCTTGCAAAGACACGCAGATCACAGTCAAATTCTGTATTTATAGACACTGTGCCTGGCTGTGCCTACCCAGGCAGTTTGTCTTCATTAGTTGTGTTGAGACCACATCGAGGTGGGGGCATACCAGTTGAGTAATACAGAAAATAAACTTTCATTGAGGTAGTGCCTGTGGCAGCAGTGGTGAATTGCACCTGAATATAATCAGTGTAAGTCAGTAAAGGTGAGTGTGCAGAATAGGCAGGTCTGTGTATAATTCATAATGTGGACAAGCTCCTGTGCAGGTTTTACTTTGAAAAGTCTGAGTTTTAATAAAAATGCAAAATACACTTTTTACTTGAGTTCAAATTATATGGTCGTATTAATTAAGCTCTGGTGCATTAGAAAAGGAAACATAAGGAAATCTTGGGGGAGGAAGCTAAAGATGAAAACAAAGCATTAAACTTTATAAAGGCAGTAACCTGCAAAAGCAAATTAAGAAGTATATTCTCCTTTTTTTTTTCTTTTTTTTTTTTTTTTTTTAACTGAATGGAAGTACAAGATTTGGCAATAAAGACTAAATTAAGTTTTCTTGTTCTGATTTAAATATTTCACAGACTTTTCCAATGTATAAGTGGAAAGGAATGAGACTTGCAGTAGCGTACAAAAAGGCTACCAATACTTTTCTGATAAGAAATGCAGATTTAAGAGGTGTTTCAGGTACAGATTTGTGAAGAAAGCACAGGTTTGCAGATGAGGAGCTGTTGTTCCACAAGTCCTGTTTCAGTGAGCAGGGGGGATGGACAAGGCTCCTCTTGCTCCATGGCCAGGCAGCTCTGGGGCCAGAATTCATTCTTCTGAAGCTGATCCCTTTAACAGTCTCTTTAGTGTTTTCTATAAAAAATGAAATCTCCTCAGCTCTGTGCCTTTTAAAGTAAAGCTTTGTGTTTTTTAACTAAATACATTAACGATAATGAGTAATGTACAATCCCAAACGCTGTTGAATTTAGAATGAGAATGGGTTCGGGGCTTCCAGGCGTCATCAGAACGACAGTTGTGTTCCAAACAGCACAAGCTTCTCTCCTGCTGAGCACAAGGTTTCACAGTTGGTCAAGGTCTGGTTCAACTGGCTGAAGATTTGATTTTTTAGCTTCATGAACAGGCCTGTTAAGATTAAAAATAGAAGCCTGCGTGCTTGTTGTGTCTTGGCTGTACATCCTCTCACTCTTTTGGCAGGTGTTTGATGGCCGTGAAAGCACCATCTGATCTTACATGACAAAGAACAAAACTAATAGCTTGTTACTTTAAGCTTTACTCAACTAATGACACCAATAACGTTATTTTTCTGCTTTGCTATCTGCAGCAAAGAGGGGCATTATCAAAGCACTACCCAAGATTGCTATTTGTTTTTAAAGACTTTTTAGACTTTTGTCTCAGAAGTGATCACGTTTATAGACGTTCGGCGCCAGTGAATGTAGGCGTGGATACAAAAGAGGTGGCATCAGTATAACAATTTTGCAGCAATGTTCTTGGCAGGGCAGGCGCTTTGTGACCCGCAGCGCGACCGTCCCACCCGCGCAGCCATGACTCGGTGGCACGCGTGGCATGGATGGCACGAGCAGGCTGCTCCAGTGCAAGGTGGGGTGGAACGGGATGAGCTCTGGTCCCTCCCCAGCCCACCCCTCTGTGATCCTGTGCCGCAGGTGTCCGCGCCTGGAGCACGCGGCGGAGTCGAGCGAGTCGCTGCTGGACGCGGCGCCGGCCGAGCGGCCGGAGCCGGACGCTCCCCGGAGCCCCGAGGCCGGACTGCCCTCCCTCTGCCTCAAGCAGGTGTTCCCCAAGTACGCCAAGCAGTTCAGCTACCTGCGGCTCGTGGACAGGGTGGCCGCGCTCTTCATCCGCTTCCTCGGCGTCAAAGGCACAACCAAGCTGGGCCCGACGGGTTTCCGGACCTTTATAAGGTTGGTTGGATGAAAGCTGGCCCTGGCAGGGGGGCACCTGTAGGTTCTGTAATGCCTCCTGACATTGCCTGTTTCACTGTAAAATAGATAAGGTTTTGTCATTGCAAGCTCCTGGAATACCTGACCTGTGAATCCGTGTCTGGCGGGGAGTGGGGCCTTTATTTGACAGCAGATCAGTGATACTTTGGCAGATACAATTTGCAGCCTTCGTCGACATGTCACGTTCCCAGCAAATCGTAGAAATACCATTGTGAGAAAGTGACAACTGAAATTGGGTCACTTGATGTGATTGTGGGGGCACAGCCGTGCGCCCCAGCCCGCGGGAAGGAATCCCAAATGCCAGTTCCTGATGCACTGTGCACGAAGGATTTGCATTGTGAAATTGCACCGTGCAATGACAAGGAACTCAATTTATTTTTTTTGCATGCTTTTTACTTGGGAGGGCTTTTTGTTGTTTTTCATGGGTATATCTGTTTGAGTCATGGTCCAAATATCTCATTTTCTGTCTTTGATTGACTATGACAAAAGAAACGAGCAGCAGCAGCAGATGTACTCTTAAAACACAAATCCTGTTTCTATGCAGATGCATTTAGCATTCAGGAATGAATATAAACAATTTGGTTTATACAAATTACGATATATAGAAAATGACTGAAGGCATCTGCTCTATCCACAGACCAGCACAGGATTGCATCCAGTTCTGTATTTTCTGTTGTTTAATCCAGCCTTATTTTGGCACATGTCAGGAACACAGAATAAATGCCAACATTTTCTTTTAAGAATATTCAAATTGATTGTCTTATCTGAATGAAATAGTATTTGCATTTTCTTAATGCATGTTAAATTCAACCTTTTATTATTGGCAGATACTTTGTTTATTTCTTCCCAGAGGGTCTGTACCAGCTATATGGCCCTTTTCTGAAGTGCTGTCATTGCTGCTCATTTCAGAAGGAAGGTCACATTTCTGTGAGCTCTGTCACTTTTCAGGAATAAAATGGTCCACAAGCAGGATTTCGTGTGTGGGCACGTGTGTGTGGGCAAGTGCTTGCACAGACTGTCTACCCAAATTCTGGCTGATCAGAATCTGTCCTCCTTCAGTATTTTCTTAATTCTAAAAAATAACTAAAAGGGAAACACTGAATGTGATTCTGGTCCTTGCTTGGGTACTGCCTGAGATTTTTTGTGACTGTCTAGGCCAGACCTTGCTCTCTATTTTAAGGAGCTCTGCTGAGGTTTGTGGGGCGAGTCTTTTCAGTTATCCAGGTTTGGGGTGGGTTTTTTTTGGTTTTGTTTTGTTTTCCTTTTCAGAGTAGAAATTTTGGCCAGCTCTTTGGCATGTGCATCAGTGGCAGCCAGGCTGCCAGACATCTGGAAATCCTGGACGCACATCCAATTCCCGTATTCCGATGAGCACCGCAGTGCGGACCCGGACACACGAGTGTCACATCTCCACAGCCCCAGCAGCCCATCCAGGACGATGCTGCTGTTCCCCAGGCAGTGCTCAGAACCACGAGGGTAAATCCCTTCGGTGTTCAGGCATGGGGGAGCAATGCTGTGCCTGGAAGTTTTCCTCCAGCCCTTTTCAAACAGGATCAGTCAGACAAATAAAGGAGTATTTCGCTGTGCAAACTCTGCCTTGTGCAGATTTGGGGGGGGGGTTCACAATGGACCAATTAATTCCATTCTGTTACAGCCTCAGAGTACTGGGAGAAAGCTCTGTGTAATGGTCAGGTCATATTTTTAATTGAAATATTCCGAGTTCAGGCCTGTTCTCTTTCAGATACGAGCCCTTAATGAGCGCTGGTCTGCTTGATATCTGCTCTGTGTGTGTTATTAGGCTGAGCAGGTTACAGTGGGTCTGCAAACGTGATCTCCCAGTTGCCCTTGCAGAATTTTTCCTTACTTGTGAGTCTGGATGTAATCAGAATCTCTTCTTTATTTTGTCTGTTTTTAACAGAAACTGCAAACTGAGTAACAGCAATTTTTCAATGGCTGCTGTAGATATCCTGTACATTGATATCACAAGGAGGTGGAACAGCATGGGAATTGACCACAAAGAATCAGGTAACACAGGTTTGTATTCCAAAACTACAGCTGCTGGATTTTGGGGTTATTTTTTTCCAATTTTGGTAGCCTAAGCACACTTCAGACATTCAGCAGAAATGGGAACAAGGCACGTGCACCTGAGGCATGAACAGCCAGTTCTTAGGGTCAGTTCTGTGGCAGTTACCCTTCAGGGCAGGACTGCTTTAGGTAGGTTAGGGCCACCTCAGTTTCACAGGTATGTAAAATATGAGTATTTGCATTTAGCAGTTCAGGGTTGGTATGTCTTTTCTGTGCTTAGCTGATAAAATTTCACTGGCAAAAATAGCAGAATTGGAACTGAGTCTTCAGGCTTTCATAAATTAAGAGATTTATTGACAGTCTCAGCGAACCAGATGTTTTTTAGGTGTTAAAACACAAAGTACCCACCTGTTCCTGTTGGCTTTGTGTTTGGCCCACTCCCAGCTCTAACCATGACAGTCACAATTCTGTTGTTCTAAGCCAGCAGCTTCTAACTTTTCTCGTGATATGCTTCACGTGAGTGTCACTTCTGGGGGAGAAAGTGTGTGTGCTACCAGAGGTGGTTTCCCTGCCTGCAGCTCACCATGACCGATAAAATAATTTACTGAGCTGGCAGCTGCTGCTTTCAGATAACTCAACAATTCCTTTGCAAGCTGTTTTACAGCCAAGATTGTAAACGACCCCAGCTGCAGCCTTGGTTGAGAGAAATTATACTTCAGAATGTAATTGTCATATTTTGAAAAGGTGCCTTTCCTGCAGCATCAGTAAGCCAACACTAAGTTAAAAACCCCAAACCTTTCAATATCTCATCCTAAAATAATCTTCTTAAGTGTCTGTTCAAACTGGGAGAGCCAGTTAAAGCACAAAGCAGCTCTAACTGTGCCTTGTGGCTGCCATTCTGCACAGCCAATTGGGGTCTGGCTTCTTAATTAAGATTTCGAGTAGGTATTACTTCAAGGTTTTAAATACAATAATTAGTGTTAATACACAGCCCCTCTTCCCCTTGGCTGTGGTAATGTGTTATTAGTGAGATGTGATCGAACAACACCTGAAGAGTCTGCACTGCAGCATGTGGCTTCTGCAGGGGACTTTTGTTTGTGCAGGGGCAGAGTTTTATTACAGCACAGACATTTTTTGGCAGTGCACCCTTCAGCTGTTTGTTTTTCATTCAGTTGAAGCAAAACCACTGCTGTGGAATTACTGGGTCTGGCTGAACAAATGGCCTCTTCACCTTCCAAAGGGTCTGTACCTGTGCAGAGAGGAAGTCATGCTTCAGATGAACTCACATCCCTGAGAGGTGATGCTTGGTAATGGGGTTATCCTTACAGTGCTGCAGACTGAAATGGCACACTGCTGTGAACTTTGGGTTAGGGCTGTCCCTGAAAACACGGGGTTCAAAAGACTCCATTCAGTTGCCGACACAGACTTGTTTTTCTCTCCAGCTGGATTGTTTTCCTCGATGCTCAGCATGTTCCTCTGTGTGTGATTTGGTTTCAGTATTTGAGGCAGCAGAAATCAGGGCTGATATCACAGCAGTTTAATGGTCCCAGTGTCTTAAGATGGGTTGTTGCTGTACCAGTTTGGATTCCAGGCTGAGGGAGCTGCCTCAGTGACAGGGAATATCAGTGTCCACAGCCCAGGCTGGGCTTACCCTGCACCGACACACTCGGTGAGCTCGTGTGTGTGACACACAAACACAACCTTGGCAGGCAGACAACTGCTTTTCTTTCTGAGCATTCTAGAGGGCTGCCATTTAAATGAAAAGGTGTTAACTAGCTTGTAGTGCCCGCACCCAGCACGTACACCTTTGGTCTTGCTGCCACCGGGAGCAAGAGATGCTGTTATGCCTGAGGAGCGCCAGGGAACTGCACTCTGAATCCCCTGTAAACACCTTTTCCTTGCAGGAATGTGTCTGCAAGCCTTTGTGGAAGCTTTCTTCTGCCTGGCCCAGAAGAAGTACAAGTCCCTCCCTCTGCACGAGCAGGTGCTGTCGCTGATCGAGTTCTGTGAGTGTCACTTGGCTGCCCTGGACGAGAAGCGCCTGCTGTGGGGCTGGGGGGTCCCGGAGCGCCGGGGGGGTGCTGGGGGGCCCTGCCAGGCCGAGGGGCTGCCCCTCAGCCCAGCTGCCCCCGCCCTGCTGACCCGCACGGCCACGGCCACCAAACTGGCAGAGTACAGAAACCAGCGCAACTAGGAGGGGCAGAACTGGGGGTTCCTGCCCAGGCGTGTCCCTGAACTGCTGGGGGAGACACGGGCACTGAATTCCTTCACCTGAGCGTCACAGCTGTTTATTTCAGCTGCTTTTTATTTATGGACTTCAAAAAGTCTTCTGCGGGCTGCCATTCTCAAATACCGACCTTGGCAATGGCTGTTTCTTTACCTCTCTGTGGGTGCACCTCCCGTGGCAAACTGGGCCTTCCTCCTGAGTGCTGGAAACCAGGCATGAAGGGAAGGACCAGCACCCTGGGATTGGCTGCACTGGTGGAGAGGCACACTCGTGTCAAAGGAATTACACTGCTCTGTGAGCACAGGACGTGTCGCAGACACCGAGGAAGGAGCTGCAGTCTCAAATACAGGACTTTGGAAAACTGAAACCTGGAACTACATTTGTGGTCAGACGTCAGGCTTTGACACCTCTTCTTTCAATGGCTTGGCTGTACACGCTGGAATCGATACAGATTTTGGTCATTGTCTCTGTACTTATTTTTTAAAGACAGACTTAAAACACTGAAATCCTATTTTGGCTTCTACTTCTTTGTACGTGTCTTTGCCATGACAAGTACTGTTAGTTTTTTAAAGAAAAAACTGAAGCTGTTTATCCTTTTGCTTCCACAGAATCAATAAGCTCACACTTATTCACTGAAAAAAAATTTGCTTCCTTAAGTCAAATTTGGTGAATGAAGTTGAGGTTTTGTCTTCAGGGACTCGGCACTGCTTCTGCAGAAAGCTGTACAGTTTAAATTCCAGTGAAACCAGTCCTCTCACTGACTTCAGCCTAAACTAACTGTATTCTAGGTTTGTCCATTTTTTGCCATTTGCACGTTTGTTACCCTGTTGGCACCTGCAGTAACATCTACAGCAGAATTTTTGTGTGTCTTTGCACTTATTCTTAATTTTTTCCCCTTAAATAACACTGTAAGTCTGTAAAAATTAGATCTATATTGTTTGATAGGATATTGTGTCAGAACTGCTGGGCTATACCACTGGAATTGTACAGAGGAGTCTTGTTTTTCAGGAAATGAACCATAACTTCACGTGCTTCTTAGGGGGGCTGAGCACAACAGAGCCTGGCTGCAATAACAGGACATATGTAATAAGGACAGGAAAAACTGGGAACTTCAGGGCTGTTGAGTGAAACTCTTTGTGGTCTCATATTTTATTACTATTACCTATGGCTACATCTGAGTTGGATTTTCCTCCTTTGTTCTACTCTTCAGTGTTAATGGCTTTGCTTATGTTTTAGTGTCCTCCATCCTGTCAGAAATGGCAGAGCTCTGAGCTGGGCACTGAGCTTTGGATTGGAGAACATTCCCTGAGCTCCGGGTCGGAATGTCCGGGTGCTGGTGCTCCAGAAACGTGTCCGTTCAGGAAGCAGAGAGCCAGTGAGGGGGAGTCCACCCGTTCCATGTCATGGACTAAATGCACACGTGGCACCGAGTGAGTTTCTACTTCAGGGAGTGGTTTGAGTTTCTCCCCTGATTTCAGTTTCAGCAGCATGTGTTTCTCCCAAGTGGCAGCAGCAGCATGGCAGTGCAATGCAGGAGTCAGGCTGAGCCCACACAGAACTAACCCCAGCATGTGTTAATCAGGTGTGGGCGCCCCTTCTCCTTCTCTTCCTGTAACACCAATAAAATAGAAGTAGATGATCCTTTTAGTTCAACGGCCAGACTGTTTGAAATGTTATGTATTGTACATAAGAGGACAATTGTAGACTAATGCCACTGCCCTCAGCCTTGTTTGAGTTTCATAAAGATTATTGCAGTACGAAGATAAAATGCCAAACTCCAAGGTCTGGCATCTGTCAGAACAAATGAAGCTGAAAGGGTCATTTTTTTTTTTGCACTTTCATTGTAACATATTTGAAGACATTCACAAGTTGAAAAATGGTTACTTCTCCTTTTGTGACATCTGACATTTGTCTTGCGATTGGCAGTGTGTTACTGGAAAATAGCTTACAGTTCCTCTCATCTCGTGATTGATGTCCTGGAAAGAGGAGCCGGATTGGAAATGCTGCGCCTGTGAATGCCTTTCCTTGCACCTTTCAAGTAGTACAATCTGTGGCCTAAATTATGCAAGTTTTGCTATTGTATAACTTACCCTGCTATCAGTGGAATAAATTAACTGTTGTATATTGAACACTGATAAGATCTCTCTCTGTGCTGGAGATCTTTATACTCTCTGGATCTAGTAGAGGGTTTTATAGCCCGAGCATCCACAGGCTGATGCAGCACACCCTATTCATCTCCCACTTCAGATATGAAGGGTCCCTTGTAGAATAGTCAAAATATTCAGTTATCTGCCTCTAGTAATCCAGTGTTCATGTATTTATATAATTGGAAAATTGAATGCCATATTATTCTCAGAAAGGGGGGAGGGGATAAACCAGGAATGTTCTTTAGAGACTTAATGGCAGTCACATTTCTCTTCCCTCCTGTCTAATTCAATTTCCTCTGGATATTATTTAGCATCCAATTTCATAGAGCCTTTGAGTTACCAGTCTGTGCCCATGGAAATGGCCAGAGACACTTTATCCAGAACATGAATGCTAATGCACTGATAATCTGTTAATCCTGAGGTACCTCTCTAACTACAGTCACAATACATGAAAGGCTGGGGTTTTAATAGCACTTTTCTGTATGTTCTTTTCAGAGGATATCACAGCACTCATTATTCCATTTATGACATACATGATATGGATATTGTACGCCAGTGAAATCTTTCTCCTTATCAGACGCACTGGGTCTGGTATTCCCCTCTGGATAGAAATCAGAATAAAGCAACATCTAATGAAGATTTGAGGCAAGTGAGTCCAGAATGTCAACTCCCCTTCCCTGCAGTCTTGTGTGTAGCCTGAATGTGCTGAGCACTTGGTTTTTTTAGGTAAGAGCTCTGCTCACGTCCCTGCCTTGGTGAGGGTTCCAAAGCTTTCTCCATGGGGAGGGAGGGCATTGCTGTGCCTGGGAACGGGACCAATTTGGTCCCTTCTCCTGCTGCAGAGGTCCTGGATGGATGAGAGATGGTGTTTGGACTCCTAAATCCTGCTGGAACCTCGTCAGTGAGGTGTCTACATCTGCCCAGCCACGCTTCACTCATCCCGCTCTGCCCTCTGGTTGTTCCTCCATAAGGGGAGATTGATAAAGTATTTATTTTTCTCTGGCTGTTCCCATCTGTAGTGCCTTGAGAGCATCCTCCTGCTGGCTGGGTTTGTTCCAGCAGGATGAGGCCCCTCCTGCTATCCCTGCCCCAGCAGCCCAGCTCCTGCTTTTCTCCCGGATTATTTCTGCCTTACTTGCCTTCACTTCACCTTAAGCACACACACAAGAAATCAGCAGCATTACCCAGATAAATCCATCTGGTCTCTGTCTCAGCCTCATTTAACCTCCCATCCGAGAGATTGTATCACATGGTATTCAGCTGGAACCTATTACCTTGCATGCCCAAGCATATCACATTGAATTACCCCGGCCGTGGTGTTTGCTAATGGCTGCTTTTAACTTGGAGGTGATTTATTCGAGCACGTCTCTGTTTCGTGCAGCAGGGTGAGTTGGTGAGTTAAGCAGAGCTCAGGGGGGGACAGCAGGGGAGGCAGAAGGCAGGGTGGCTTCACACCTGCTGGGGTTTCCCAGTATTCCCAGTCCTCACCGCTGTCCCAGACAAAGCAAGTGGTCGGGACTGGGAGCGGCTCCTGGCTGTGCTGCAGGGGGTGCAGGAGGACACAGTGCTCTGATTCTTCTACAGTTTACTGCAGGTGTAGTGCAGAACTGGTATGAAATTGTGGTAAAGGACAATATCAAAAGCATGTTGTGGTGATGTGATGCAATTTTCCCTCTTCCTACACCTCATCAGTGGAAGTACAAAGCCCTTCTGCAGGTCAGGGTCAGATACACCAGTGAGCAAGCAGCAAAAAGTGGGAATGTGAGTTATGGATGCCAACCCAGCTCCCTGATTTGTAGTTTGGAGTCTTGAGGCTCATGTTTGTCCTCTTGTCAGCCCAGGTCCCCCAGCACACCTTGTTCAGGGGGTGAGGGAGGACCAGGAGGAGTAACAATGACTGTAATAAATCAAAGTCAGTCAACTTGGGAGCTCTTTTATTCAGGCTTCATTGCCCGAAGATGTGGCAAAAAAAATCAAATGTTTGAGGTTATTCAATTATGGCTCATACCACCAGTGGGGAAATCTGATCATGAACAGGGCCTGCATCAATATTATTTATGGGATGAAATGTGCTGGCAGAAATCTTGCAGGTGTACAAGTCCTTTCCTCTCACCTGGCACCGCCAGCCCTTCCTGCAGGACATGGGAGAGTGTGGGCAGTCAATAGACAGGGATAAAATAAAGTTGTGAACAGCAGCAGGAGCTGAAATAGCAACATCAATAACAGTTTCCAGATAATGATCTAATTAGCACAAACAACAAGTTTCCGCTAATGACTCTTGTTTTCCAGCTCCTTCCTTTCTGCTTGCCTGTCATTATTGACTTCCCCGGCAGGAGCGGCCGCGCTCCCGTCTCTGGGGCCGAGCCTTCCCAGGTTTGTTTGCTGCCTGCCTTTGAGTTGCTGCTGCAGAGGGTGTGCTCAGGAGCCGGGGCTGCCGCGCGTGGGATGGCTGGCACGGAGGGCGGGGGAGCGGGATGGGTTTGGGTTGGGCTTTGGAGCTTTCGGAAGGCCCTGGGCAAGTTGTGCTCTTGCTGCGTGTGCCCGTTGTGAAAATGAGGATGCTGATGCTCACCAGCTGCAGTGGGGTGGGAGCTGACTGGGGAGGGCTTGGGAAGCCGTGAGGGAAAGATGATTGTCAGCAGCGAAGATTAGAGGTTATTTATTATTGGAGGAACGGTAACAAACTGTTTCTGCCCGTGCCCTCCCTGGGTATGAGCCTCATCCCTGCACCTCCTGCATCCCTCCCACTGAAACAGAAAGGCTCTTAAGGCCCCAGCTTAGCAAGTATTGGCTTAATGCTGTCACTTCCTTGGTTGTCAGCCCCTGGGAGGGCTCTGGAGCCGTGGATGCCGAGAGCTGTCCCGTGCTCAGGGGTGTTCTGGGTGCTGTGGGTGAGGATTTGGCTCTGCTCCAACGAAGCCGGACCAGCCACTAAGGAGGTTTTATCAAGTCAAGGTGGTTTGGACTAATCCCTCCTCACAGCATTTCCTGAGATGCTGTGTTTCCAGGGATGATTTTTTTGTTTCTCTCAACCTTAACATCAACAAGGCTGGGGGGGATGGCAGGGGGACAGCAAGGCCCCAGGGGAGGATTGTGGCCTGGGTGGGTTTTTGCCTTCCCCCCTTGGGCAGGTGCCTGTTGTGGCAGGAGCAGCAGAGGGTTCTCCTGTCTGGCTCAAGACCCCAGTGCCCAGCCTGGGTCCAGAGCTGCTGGAATAGCCACAGCTCAGGAGCAGCCACAGGTGCTCTCACATCCCATTTCCATGCAGCCAGCCTGCCTCCCCCCGCTCCTGGAGTTGCTAATTACGGTGATGTTAATGAGGCAGAGATGCTGATGCTGCCCAGGGTTTTAATGACTCTCCTCCAGGTTTTCTGCCTTTACTGGAGAAGCAGAAGGGTGGTTTGGAAGGAGGGGCCGTGGTGGGGGCTGTCAGGCCCTCCTGAACATGCGACAGGTGCTGGAAGGGAAGGTGGTGGAGCCAGGTCGGGGCTGAAATGCTACTGGGGAGCAGATTCCAGTGATCTGTTTGGAGAGACAGGTAAGACACATTCGTGTGCGCACGTGGCATGTGCCAGGATGCTCTAAAAGCTGGAAATGACTGAGTAGGGGTGCTGGAGCACTTATGTAAAATATCTAAATAAATCTTTAATATTTCTAATTGCAAATGTACATAAATTGCACAGCCACATCATTTCTTTGAACACCAACAACTTTCTCTGTACATTATTACATAGTTTAAAAGGAGCTGAAGGAGATTCAGCAAACACTTCCACTTTGCTTTTTTTGTTTTTTAAACATACTTACAAAAAAAATTTCTTTATAAGAGGATATAAAACATAGCGACTGCTTATCAGGAACAAGTATCAGCCTAAGCAGATATACAGAGAGAGAGGTATATCTTAAGACACAGTGATGTATGATAAAGGAATATGTGAAGATGGAGGCTGCACTCTGGGGTACTGGTAGCTGATGCAGAGCCACATGGCATTTACAGCAATGTCACAGCTCAGGTGATCTGTAAAACTCAAAGCTGGAACGTGACACCCTTTTCCCGAGCGTGGTTGTTTCTGGATGTTGTGCAACGCCCTCAGGACTGCGCTGGTTTGAGGCCCGTGAGCTGCACGTCCCGCTCCCCGGCTGGGATTGTCCCCACGGGAAAGGCAAAGGCAACAGTTTCTCTGGGCAGGGCCGAGCGTCCCCTGAACTGCCCTGGGGAGCCAGGACCTGCCGGAGATGGGCAGGGAGATGGGCAGCGTCCCCTCCTGTGGCCACCGAAGGGAGCTCCTGGTGGCCGGGAGGCCGCGGCTCCGAGCCACGCAGGCGCCAGTACGGCCAGGCTGGAGGCCTGGATTGAACGCAAAGCTTTGGCAGGAGGTGACCCCGACAGTCGCTGCGGGGAGGGACAGTCACAGTTGTTCCCCTGGCACTGCCCGGGCAGAGCTGTGTGTGAAGGACAGGGCAGGGACCTCGGGGGAGCTGCTGGACACACACAGCTGCTCACAGGCTGCTCTCAGGCATCGCCCCAGGGCCACTCTCCCTGCCCTGGGATCACTGGGGAGAACGAGCCCCTTGCACATCAGATCCTGGCCCACAGCCCGTGGCTGTCCACACATCAGTGGATCTGCCATCTCCTGTGACAAAATCCCCTCCTTGTCCATCACAGAACAGACCTCAGTGTGTTTTCTATTGCATCTGGGAACGGGCATTAGGGACGGGGGAAATCCTATGAGCTATTTAAACTTTGGGAATGATTGATTCCTTGCTGATTGCTTTCCTAGAAGAGCCTGTGACACCTCAGGTAGGTCCAGCAAGTCCCTTTGCCCTTTAGGAGTATTTATAGTTGCAGAACCCGTGCCCTGCACTCTGCAGCAACCTATGGGGCTCCCAGGCCAGAGGGTTCCGTGTGTTCTCACAGTGCAATCAGTGCTTTACAGCTGCAAAAGCAGAAAACAAAACCAACCAGACTCAAATGACAATGTGGAGCGACGCGGGACTCTTTGGATGGCGGCAGGATTTGCTTGAACTGGTGCAAAAGGGGCTGGTGACTACACTGTAGTATTGGTTGGCATGGGGAAGGACTTGGGTCCCTCCCATCTTTTGGCACTGAAGCCACAATCCCTGTCCAAAAGGAAGATACTTACAGTCTGCAGAGACCGTGGGATTCTGGTCAGTCCGTTTTGTCCCCCTCTACACAAACCCGCTCGGTTTTCAGGAGCCTTCACTACAGTTTAACAAAACCCCACATCAAAACTCTTAGAACAGAATCCTTGAGGTGGGCCCACTGCAAATCTGGATCCCTGCCTTCTCTCCCTTCCCTCAGATCCCCACGGGAGGAGGCCGGATGCAGAACCTGGGGCTGGATCCAGATTTGCCAGCTCGAGCCCACCCTTCCGACACAGCAGTGACAAACAGCCAAATCCCGACCGAATAAGCAGCACCAGAAGTTAAATTACTATATACAACTGTTAGTGCGATAGATACGGTACAGTAAACACTGAAAACATTTACAAAAAAATATTAAGACTTGTATTAAGATAAAAATCGGAGTGTTTTTGCTTTGTTTACACTTTTGACGAGTTTGCACTAGAACAGCCTCTCACTGTAGAAAGCGCAAGAACCGGGAAGGAAATGGAGCCGAGCACAAAACCTCGGGACAGTGGTTGTTGGCTCTGGTGCTGCAGCACCTCTCGGGATCAGCTCTGGTATTGCTTTGCCAGGGACCAGCTCTGGGGCCACAGCAGGACCCTCCCACACACACACACACACATCAATGTACAGCTCATAAATAACAGAAACACGAACTGAAGGAACAGAACTGAACTGAGCCTGGATCTCAACACCTGCCCCCAAACCTCGTTAGGGGAGGGTCACCGTTAGGTCCAGTTGTTGCCAATTGCAGGGGAAGGAGACAGGGAAAAATGGGGTGGAGGGGGGGAACTCTACTGCAATGAGACTTTGTCCTGATTGGAATTTCTTTTCATACTGGCTTGGGAAACTAAGCAACAACTCCAGAAGGTGTTGGCACTGGAACTTTTGAGATTTTAATAACTGGCTATGGAAGGATTTAAGCGTTCCTGCTCTTTCAGCAGAACAGTGTGTTCAGTAATTTGCAAGTCTGAGGTTAACCAGGAGTTTGTGACAGATTGGGGCAGGGGGGGAGCAGTGCCTTGGCTTGTGGCTGAGGAGATTAAGATGGACTGTGCTCAGCTTCAGCACTAAACAATCGGTTTGTGGGTGTTTCTTTTTCCAGCTCTTATGGAGAGCACTGACTACATCCCAAAATTACTTCCATGTATGAATGGAAACGTCGCTGGTGGGCGCCTGCCCCCGTGCCCTGTGAGCGTTTCCATTCCTTTATGTTACTTCTGTCTTGAAAAACTCCAGTCTCTTGCAACATAAATAGTGAGAATTCAAAAACAATCAGCTCTAAACACACATCTCAGGGCAACAGCATTTAAGTCTTTTTGCAGGGTTCTTATCGGGTATTTGACTCTGAGACAGTGGCAGATGTGAGTGCACGTACCCAGCGCTTCACAGTACCCTGTATATTCCTAACCTGTCTGGGTCTTTCTCCAGTTGTAACCTTGTCAGGTTTGTGAGGTTCTTCAAAGCCATCTGTGCTAGTCTCCAAAATTCAAAGGTGACTGTACTTGCCATAAGATCTGAGTTATGACATTGCTCTGAGGAGCTCCGTTTGGGGTCTGCTGTGTGCTGCACCCCCTTGGCAGGTACTGGCGGGGTGTGGAGACCTCAGTTCCACACTTCTGCTCCTCCTGGGCTTGGCCCAGGGCTTCCAGGGACCAGGAAAACATGTAGGAAAAGAAAAGCATCTTTAATTTTGCGTGTGGAAGAATGCTGTTAAGGAGCCTTACGGCTGTGGGGCAGCACGGCAATGCAGAGCTTACTGGCCAAGTGTCCTGCTCAGGCAGCCTGGGCAGGGTGAGGCTGGAGACGGTACCTGAGCAGAGCTCAGGGCACATCCTAGTCCCTGGGTACTGTACACATGGCAGGAGCAGCTAGGCCAGGCGTTGAGCAGTGTGTGACCCTCTGTGGGAGCATAGGCAGATGTCCTGCACACTGTGCACTGTCATCCGGATCTCAGGGAACCCTCTGGCTCTCGGAACGAGGGACCTGCTCTGAGAGTGGGACCCGTGAAGGACTAAACTGCAAGAACCACAAACCGACAAACACACCGTGGTGGCAGCTCGGCGGCACAACCCCCGTGAAGGGGTGACCCCTCCGCTGAGCCGGCGTGGCTGTGCCGGGTCTGCGCTGGGAAAGTCTAATCCTGGCTTAGGCCTGCACAGTGCTCCTGACAAGGGGGCTCTCGCTGGTGGCTGCTGTTCTTGGTGGTTACTCCCTTATGACCATGTTTTACATTCTTCAAGCCGGTTAATTTCCATGCAGTGCTCATTCCCAATTTAAAGAGGACAGTATTCCAGAAAATGGGATCTTTTTTTTTCTAATGCATACTGTGAAAGAAAAGAAATACAATTACCGATCTTCATGGTTCTTCAGGGCTTTTTCTTGTTTCTTTGTCTGTTTTTCTCCCCAGAAATAGCAAAACTCTCCTCACAGAGCATTCCATCCCCACAACGACCCCTCGGTCAAGCAGGAAGCTGCCATTCCACGTAGCCCCTCGCTCCCCCTCTACCACAACGGGCACCAGCAAATCCAGCCCCTGTCCCTCAATCACAGCTCAGGGACCAAGCTCAGGCAACATTCACTTTATTCTGTGGCTGGAAGTGCAGGTGGGACAGTGCCTGGGGCTATTGCTTACACAACTCTTCCCCTTTATTTGAGAGGGAGCAGAAGCAGTTGACAGGAATCGGGTCGCATTCACCAGGTACCAGCTCCTCCCTCCACTCGTGTGCCAGAGCCTTGGCCTTGCCCTGTGCCCCTGGGCTGCCCAGGGACCCCGGGAGCCCCAGCAGCACCAGTCCTGCCCATCTCCACTGCCCTGCCACCGGGGTCCCCCACACAGCACCCCTCTGGCCACCGCACGCCCTGACCTTCCATCTGCACTGTGCTCCCTGGACGGGCGGAGTTAATTACACACTAATTAGCTGCGTAAATGCCCTGTGGATGCTGTAAAAGTCAGTGGCCTCACACAAGCCGCATCGGGAAGGAGGCTGGGCTCGGCTGGGGGTCACTTTGGGAGGACTGTGCTCCGGGGGGAGGCACAGGAGGAGCGGGCCGGGCTTTGCTGCCGTCCCTCGGACGCTACATCCAGCAGCACGCTCGAGCTGGGCTCACTGGGCCCTGCCTGCTGCAGGCCCTGCCCAGCTCCCTTTATTTCGCTGACTGACACGACAAGGACGTTACTCCTTGCTGGGGAGGGGTGAGGCATATCCTTTGGGCCAGTTTGGAAGGAAAAGGTTACTTTTGTTTAAACATTAAACACTGATTCAAATCCAACAGTGACAGCGATTCTCGAATATATGTTATTTCCTTATGCCACTCATCTCACACTCGACATTCCCGTCCCTCAAAGTGCTGGCATTGGCATCTCCCACAGCTGGGTCGGCGCCGTCCGCAGTCAGGAGCTGGTGCTCGGGCGTTCTCTGGCGCCGCGGCTCAGGGTCCCTCCGGCCAGGCCTCCTCCCGCGGCAGCGCCCGCCGCGCGTCAGCAATTACTGCTGTTTCTGAATTCTCCATTCTCTGTAATCTGCAATTTAGTTGGGTTTGTGGGGGAGATCCCATTACGTGTCTGCATGCTGTACCTCTCTTTCAGCTGAGTGAGGGCACTCATTAGCCGTGCGTTGGCAGCGTCCAGGGAAGCGATGCGTTTCTCCTGCAAGAAACGGGCACAGGGGACAGTCAGCGCCAGGGCATGAGCCCTGTCCCTCTGGGATGTCAGGGCTTGTCCCCAGACAGTGACCCGGAGGCCTCTCGGACCAGGACACTTCTCTCTGGCACTCTCAGTGCAGGGATTTTAAGTGCTACTACACAGCGTTTTTTGAAATCCGCTGCTCTTGGCAGGACCACAAATGTCCTTTTCCCGTGCAGTGTCAGCTACGTTCATTTCAGGGTCCTGAAGAAAACGGAGGTAACAAAGTTTCTCTAATTATTCAGTTATGCAGAAATTCATTGCACTGTTTGTTCTAACTCAGCTGTTGTGAAGATGGTAGGATTCCTTTTCTAAACCCAAGCTCTCCCAAGATAGTTATTCCTGTCAGTGTTTAATTGATTTTGTTAGTGTAAATTAATAGTTTAAATTACTTGCAGCCTCCCAGGATATCTTTGATGGCAACTCTCACCAATTACAGTATTGTCAGAATGGAAGCAAGAGCTTCATGTTGCAGCCTGATAGTGCCACTCCTGTTCTTTGTGACACTGATGCTGGTCTCTGTTACAAACTAAAAGATTATGGACTGTATTTTCAAGTTCTCTTTTCCAAGCACAGTGTTTTGCACCCATCACGTGATGCTCCTCTTCCACGTTAACTGGCAGCAGTAACTGAGCTTCCCAATCCTGCAAGCCATGACCCAAAGGCTGAAGAAACATGTTGGCTTGGCTCTGGCCAGGCTGTGTGTTCCTCGTGGCCAGGGCCTGGAAGCATTACTGGGACACAAAGCACCAAGAAATGCTCCAGGATATGATCCTTCCACTCACTGACTGAACTGTGGGCATGATCCCTGCCCAAACTGCCACCCCCACACGCTGTGTGTCTCCTGCCACACTCCCAGCCTGCAGAGCTGCACAAATGTGAGTGCTGTGACAAAGTCTGACTGCCCTGTCCCTGCCTGCATGTGCTGGCTCACCCCCATGGTGAGCTGGCACAGCCACCCTGAAAACTGCTGCAGCCCTGGCATGGGGGACTCACCTGTGCATCAATGATCTTCTGCTTGGAATCCACGGCAGCCTGCATTTCAGCGTGGTCCTTCTTTAGCTCCTCCTCCACTGACATCAGTCTGGGGACAGACAGGACACGTTACACTGGTTGGGCTCTGCTAAGCCCAGGTACGAGTCTCACACTCTGCCTCCTCTCACATACAAACCAAACGTTTTCCTGGCTCTTAACTCTTCCCTGGAGCTCTCCCTAGAAGACCATCCCGAAGCTGAAGTGACCCATTTACAAGGGCTGAGTGAAAGCACTCAGTGGGCTTGGCTCAGGTAAAGGTGTCCCAGACAAATGTAAACGCCACATCCCACTGGATGGGAGAAAGGGAATTCGAGCTAGGAGTAAGGGATGGTGGTGAGATCCTTAGCTATATGAACAAGCCTGCCAGAGCCTCTGGGAGCTGGGGTGGGCTGCCAGCTCTCCCCTCCTCAAGTTTTGCCCTTGTGAATCAGGAAAATGTTGTTGTTTTCCTTGTCCCAGGTAACACTGAGAGGGAATCCCACACGGGAGGGATCAGCTCTAACCCCAGCCAGGCTGCCCAGCATTACTGCCATCCCCAGCACTCCCATCTCCCTGTACCTGCTGATGATGCCCTTCATCTGGATCTCCTTATCCTCCTGCTGCCTCCGGAGCCGCTCCTCGCTCTCCTCCAGCCTGGCCTGGTACTCCAGCACCAGCTTCTGCGTGGTCTCCTCCTGGCATTTGAAGCGAGTCTCGTATTCCTCCAGCTTCTTGTTGGAGATGCGGAGCTTGTCCTGCAGCACCACCAGGTCCTGCTGGTACTGAGCACCCAGGGACAGAACAGGAGGAGAAAACACACGTGGCACGTTACCTCGCAGGGCTCTGCCCGTGCCAGGGGCTCCCCCAAACCCGCTCACGCCCCTCTCTCGTATCAGACTAGCTGCAAACCCGTGTCAGACAACCCCGCTCGCCGACACCTCCTCTTCCGTCTTCTCCGCTGCGCTAGGAGGGATCCCGGGTCCGGGGCAGGTCACTGGCAGTGCAGAGAGTGGGCTGTTAGCAGAGTCTGGCATTTCACAGGGGAAATGCAGGTTAGAGCGAGCGAACGGCAAAGGCACCCGGCAGCCTCCCCGCTCCGGCGGCGCGGGGCCCGCGCAGGCAGGAGGAGCTGCAGCGCTGGGGCTTGGGCTTCACGCAGGAGCTCTTCAGCTGCAGCAAAAACTGGGGGGCTCTGGGCAGGCTGCGAGCCCAGCACGAGCTGCAGTGACAAAGGCAGGACGCTGCTGGCTCGGTATCGCTTCGCCAGGGCGATGGCACCGCGCTGGGCACGAGCAGGGCGCGGAGCACTCCTGCTTTTTGGGGCCCAGCACTTTACACACTCAATCTCAAACCAGGGTTCAGTCCAAGAAGAGCCACTGCGTGAAGCCAAGACCCCGCAGTTGTACTGTTTGTTGGGGAGAAGCTATAAATCAGCAGCAGGATCACAGAAAGCAATTAAAAACATTAAGAGCTTTTGAACTCGGTAAAACTGGGTTCAGCTATTGCAGCAGCACAGCATTCAGTACAACCTGCTTTGCTAAAGGAAAATCCAGTGAGTGTGTGCCCAAAAAACCTGCTTTAATTCCAAAAAATTATCTTTGAAAATTGTCTTTGGAAAAGAATCTCAACTGGAATAACCTTTGAGTAATTAACACGCAGCTGATAATGTGACAAGCTGCTTTTAAAGAGTCAGATATGGGAAAAAGCCTCTCATCTGAGTCCTGAAGGCTGTTAAAGCTACAAGTGTTATTCATGAACTTTCAGAATTGTGCCTGGGCAAGCACTGCAGCGATGGACTGGGTCGTGCCCATTATTTGAGAGCCCTCCTGGGGTGTGTGATCCCCAGGTCAGCTCTAGGGAGAGGCGAGGGCAGCACTCCAGGCACAGCAAAAACAACTGCTATTGCCAAGGACTGAGGATTTAGGAAGCTGACGGTCTTCCCGAACTGCCAAAGTCCCGCAGCGAGGCTGGCAGAGGGCAGGACCTGGAGCTCCCCCTGCCCGGGCAGAGCACCCCAACTTTCCTTTAGCAAAGCTCTCAGTGCAGCAGGGAAACGACACGGTGTGCACATGGAACCTGCAACCATGAGGGGACACAAACGCCCGTGCAGCTGCACAGAAGCACTAAGGTCAGACAGCAGGGAGTTGCTTGAACAGGAAAGATTAAATACCTACCCTAGCCTTAAAATAGGAGCAGCGTAAGTGAGCTCAGAGGAGAGCAGCAGAGGCCTCAGAGCCCGAAGGAGTCGCTCCTGTCTCTAGAACACTTCTCTCATTCTCGGTTACCATTCATGTCTTACGGTAATGGGGAGAGAGATTATGCTAATGGTGATCTTGGATGTCAGTGACTGATGGCACAGCAGAGGAAGGAAAGATGCTGCATGGCAATGAGACAGCGGGGCAGGGCTCCCGCTGGACCTGCGACAGGGACTGGGATGCTGCAGTGCCACGAGGGTTTGTAACCCCACCAGTGTCTGCCCTGCTCAGAGTAAGGAATGGGCTGAACCCAAAAACTCTGCCCTGCTCTTCCTGGGGCAGCTGGGAGCTGCTGCTTTGTGCCTCCCAGGCCCTGTGATGGTGCCTTTGGCATCTCACTTGGATTTCAAGAGGTGCCAGTCCCCAAATGACACAGCACAGCAGAATGAGCACAGGAAGACTACTGGAACAAAAGCAGAGACATGTCTGTCCTGGGAGAGGAGGGTGGGGATTTGGGGAGGGTGATGTCTGCAGTGCTGAGGGACAGGAGGTGACGTGTGGCCGGTGTGAGAGGAGAGGAGCAGAGTGAGGAAACATCCCGAGTGCTAACGGTGCCCAACTGCCCACTCCCAGCAGAGCCAGGCTGGATCCTCATTGCCAGCCCTTGTTTTTCACCCTGGCCTGGCCTTCTCTGTCTCTTCCCAGCTTCTCCCACCCCAGGCTTGCCCAGGAAGGAGGGGAGGGGAGCAGCACCCCTCTGCTTCAGGGCCTCTGTGGGACCAGGGACTCTGAACACTCTGGGATGGGCTTCCTGGCAGATCCCCACACTGGCCTGGCCCTGACCTGTGTGACACAGCCATAAGCTCATGGCAGTGTCACTAAACTGCTGAAGTCACCTCAGGCCCCAGTGCTGCCTCTGAGACTAAAATATGGACTTAATTTTTAGGTCTGTGAACTGCCTTTTGACATGGAAGCTGCTTCCTGCTACATGACCCTGCCTGTACCTTACTCCCACCTGTGGTACAGGTGTGCTTAATCCACCTTTTAAGCTTCCTTCCCTGCAGCTGGGAGGAGTTGGAATGGGGGCAGCAGGAGGCACTGGCTGGCTGCAAAGTTTGTTGCAGGGCAGCGTCAGCACTTGACTGCTGGCTCCCATTTTTCTTACTTGCTTTCATCAGAAGATGATTCCAGTCACTGAGAGTGTGAAAACCTCCCAAACCTTCTGCAGAAGTTCCCTGTGAGGCTGAGCAGGGCAGCACCCTCTCTCACGGACAGGGACCTGCACACAGCCCACCTTCTCCCCAGGGTGCTCAGGGAACAACATTCAAGGAAATCCTCTCTCTATTCAGAAACTTGTTTCAATCCAATCAGGTTTTACCTTTTCTGCTTGGCTGAGCTCGTCCTTATTCCTGAGCTTATCCCTGTGCTTGGAATCTGGGTCAATGCTTTCATCTTCTAAAAACTGCATGTTCATATTCAAAAGCCAAGCAGCAGTGCGGTCCAGGGCATTGGGGTTCACAGGAGAAGGGGCCTACAATGAAACACACAACCATGACAAAAGAAAAACCTGGAACAGAAATGGTCATGAGGCTGGAGAGAGTTTCCTTCCAAGCAGACCCTCTCCCACGCTGCCCAAAGAGCAACGAACCAGGCTGGGCTACCAGAGCGGCCGGGGCTGGGGGCAGGAGCAACTCCTGTTCTGCAGATGCACACTGGTTTGGGTCAAACAGCCTCTGAGAGGCCAAATCCTTCCCTGTGCCATCCTGCCTGCACAGGCACAGCAGAGCACAGCAACAGGATCCTGCTCAGTCACGGCCCAGGCGTGTGAGCAGGTCCTGCCACCTCAGAAGGGCACGAGCTGCAGGTGAACGGAGTGGCTGGGCGTGGTATGTTCACTCCACGAGCAGAGAAATCACACTCTTCAGCCTGTTACTGAGCTGTCTTTGCTTGCAGTGGAGATTCCACACAGGTAAAACGAGATCTGAAAACTGAAACGCTCCTTATGATCATTGCAGGTGCCTTCTTGGAGAAGAAAGGTTTCCTCTGGGCTGAGGCTGCACTTCGGGTGCTGCAGAGATCTAAATGCTCAGCTTCTCAGTAGTTCAGCTCTAGTTTGTTCATGCAGCCAGGGGAGCCAAAGGAGCAGTGCCGTTCCATGGCCAGTGAGCAGGAGCCACAGCTGCTGCCTTTCAGTCCTGGGCTGGGCAGGGACTACCAATGGCACTGCCTGAATATTTTCCAACCACGTTACACAGTTGAGGAAGTCACCCTTCAGCTATTTCGCCTCCATCCTGCCTCATTATAAACTGCAGTAAACAGCTGGATGAACACATGGGACCTGGATGACTTGGTCAAGGCAATTCAAGCTAACAAATCAGAAATGCTGAGGTCTTTCTCCTTCATCCCAACCTCTGGACAGCGGAGAAACCCAGTCACTGCCAGGCAGCAGAACAGGAGGGTCTGTATTGCAAGGAGTGGGGACTGGTTTAACCCCCTCACTGGGGTCAGGGGCTTTCCTGTGCCATCTTCCAGTCTGGTCTTCTCTCTCCAGAATTAGGAATCCAAAGTGTCAGACTCGGCTCACGAACACTTATGAACATCACTTGCTGCAAATCCTCTTCCAGCTTGTGGCTTTCTGCTTTTCCCTACCCCTCCAGCTCGGGCACTGTGCCTGGGGTGGCTGCTCAGAGGGTCTGAGCCACAAAGCCACGGCCACCCAGGGCTGTTCCAGCAGCATAAAGGCCAATGGTAAGGGATGTCAGTGAACAGAGCTCAGCTCACTGTGCACAGGTCTTTCTGCCTCTTCCTTCCTTCTCTGAAGAAGTACAGGAGGACATCTGCTGTGGCCTGGGAGAGCCCCTGGAAGTCAGTTCAGTAGATGAACTTGCAGACGTAGAGGAAGCCTTCCTGGCTGGCAGCAAGGAGGTTCATGGACTTCTAAAAAAAGCCACCACATGGGATTCCTCTGGTCTCAAACAGCATTAAACACGACCAATGAGGAGCAGTTTCCAAATGGTTTACAGATGCTGCCAACATGCAAATAAAATGTGCAGAGTGAGGGCGGCAGAGGCATTCTGAGGACTCCAGGTCTGGAGAGAAACTCGGAGAGGATCGCAGGGGTGGGTGGAGGAATGGTCTGCAAACAGAACCTGGCCAGGGCTTTCTGAAGGCACCCGGAGATTGCCGATGTCTCCCTGGCAGGAACTCTGCCACCAAGGGGCCTGTGGTGCTTGCAGAGCTCTGTGCCCTCTGTCCCTAAGGAGCACTGATCCGTGTTACACAAACGCTGCTGCATGGCAATGCCAGCTTATGGATCGATACCGAATGGACCAGCTCCAGAGGGAGCACGGACAGCCTTCTGTGGGCAGCACTGGCTGACCCAGGGCTGCCTCGTGCCGGAGAGGAGGTCACACCAACACTGCACTGCTGGACAGGTGCCTGAACTCTGGGTCCGGGCCGAGATGCAGCAGCTCCTGCCCGTTGTCCACGTTCTCTAGGTCTGTGTTACTTTTACAGTTCTTCCTTTAGCACAGAGAGGCCCTACTGTGGTAAAGTCCTATAGGCCACTTATAGGGAAATGTAGGGGGAATAAATGAGGACTAGAAAAGCAATTTGTTCGTGCCAGGGCAACCAGAGGGCTCTGGGCCTGTAACCTACTGCTTTCCATTTTAGCCCCACAAACCGTGGACTGGGTTTCTGTGCAGCCCAGCACCTGGTCTGGGGCTGGGATCACTGCAGAGCTCAGCACAGCAGGACCATCGCTCTCGGTGGGGAGCATCTGCTCCTTCCTCATCACTCCCATCTCTCACAGGAGGGTCTCACAGAGTGTCAGGAGTGCCACGGCCCCGCTGGGACGGGAGCAGCAGCAGGGAGGCTCTTAGGCACAGGAGATCAGGGCCTGTTCCAAGCCTGGGAGATGGCGTGGGGTTGACTATGGCATGGGATGAGAGCCTGGGCATGGAGAGGCAAAGCAGTGACAAGATGGTAGCGCAGGACAGCGGCACGGCTGCCACGGCCCTAGCGCCTCTGCCACCTACCGCCTCACAGCCAGCATGCCCTGGGACAGAGGGACGCTGGCAACACACAGTGGGCTGTCCCCAGCCCTGCAGGGGCTCCGTCTCAGACCGAGCTGGGCGCCAGAATCGAGGGACATCCCCATGTGCGACGCCACCGTGGGGTCGGCACTGATGCGGTGACTCAGAGCCACATCCCCTCCCGTGGCAGCGACCCCACGGGCTGCGCCCACCCGGCCCCTCAGCGCCCAGAGCCCCGACAGCCCGAACTCACCTGTTTGTGCATCGTGCGCTGCTTCATCTCGGGGCTGTCGCCCTTGGAGGAGGAGGACTGCTGGCGGAGCCGGGCCCCGCTGCCGGGCCAGTCGGGCGAGGAGGACATCATGCTGCCGCTGGAGGGCCGCGGGTACTGCACCGTGTTCAGCAGGGACGGCGGGGTCCGGCCGCGGGACACGGGCGGGGGCGGCGGGGGCGGCTGGTCGATGCGGCGCTGCGGCCCCGCGCTGTTCTGCCGCGGCATCGTGGGCTGCCCGCCCTTCTCGGTGAGCGAGAGCTGCCGCCGGGCCAGCTCCCCCGGCCGGCGGGAGAAGTCCTCGGCGGCGGCGGGGCCGGCGAAGCCGTGCTTGTTGGCCGTCAGCTCCTCGCTGTTGCTGTGCGAGCTGAGCGAGCTGTGGCACTCGGAGCCCGAGTCGCCCAGGCCGCGGGGGGACAGGGGCAGCCCCGCGGCCATCTGGTACACGGGGTTCTGGAAGGACAGCGGCGCCAGCAGCTGCGGCCGCCCTGGCGCGCTCTCGCCGCTCGGCGTGGTGGGCGTCTGGCCCACCCGGCGCACGGTGGCCATGCCCGTCACGCTGTTCTGCTGAGTCCGTGTGGTCCACACGCCCTGCAACTGCCCCAGGGACGACTGACTGTCATTGAGGGAGTCGGCCGTGCCGGGCGCGTTGGCCCCACTGTCCAAGAGCCGATTGTCCTGCAAGTCCACCATGGACAAACTCTTGCTGCCATTAGACATCTGCACGTCGGGCTCATTGGCCTCTGAGTAACTGGAGCTTCGGGCAGGCGAGGGCTGGGCCCCAGCAGACCTTGTGACAAAAAACAAGTCCTTGTTTTCAGGGGTTGGAGATGGTAACCGTGTGAAATCTATCAGACTGCGGGGAAGTCAGTGCGTAAGGAAGAGGAGAGGAAAACAAAACAAAAAAGAAGAGTTGTGAATGCTGCACCAGAGCAGGAAAACGAAATCACTCAGAAATCAGGGTGGCGCAGCCGTGTGGGATTGGGATCGGGGTGGGGACATGGACAGGACCCAGCCCCGGCAGGGGGATGGTGTGAGGGATGGGGAGGATGGAGGGTGCCACGAGCCCCAGGCTGGCCTGGGAGTGGGCAGGTGAGGACAGGTGAGCGAGGGGAGTGTGTGCACGGCCAGGGCGCTGGGCAGGAGGCATCAGGGACAGGCTCCTGGGGCTCTGCCACCCCAGCTGGCTCTGCTCCGGGCCAGCGCGTCACCTTTCCTGCTTCCAACCGTGCCACGCCCGTGTCCCCTGCTCTGTACCTGGGCAGCAAACTCCTGTGGGCACCCTGGCCAGGATTTGTACCAGCACAGGACACCACGGGGGCCAGATCCACACCAGGCCTCCCAGGGTCAGCAAGCGCAGCAGAGCTAAAGCCCGGCAGCTGAAGGTTATCCCCCCATTCCTGCTGCAACACACATTCATGCAATATTGATTTCTTGGGGAGAGGAAGAGAGAGCTTTGCAGTAGCTTAATGCGAATATTCTGCTGATCAAAGATGGTGCATTGTAAGCAAGTATTTGGGGAGAAGCATATTGTCAGAGATCCTCCATAGCATTAGACAAATAATTGCACCTCATGCTGGGAAGCACTAGAGATGAAAGCTCTGATTAGAGGAAGTCCAGTGCCATTGCTGCCTTTCATTTCTAATTAAACTGTTAAATATTATGTAGTTTCCACTTACAAACTATTTTACTAGCACAGTCTTTCCATTTGTGTGGGCTCCATTTCATTTTCCCCAAACAGAAACATCAGAGGTCTGCAACAGCCTCATTCTTCCCCACGAATGAGGCTCCTTACTTAATCAGGGCAAAAAGCATGTAGGTGACTGTGTCTGTGAATCACTGCTCATCATTAAAAACACACAGTTTCATAAAAACTGGACAGAGCAGTCTGGAACTCATTGTGAGGCCTCTACAGCTTGGCAACTGTTACAGAAATAGCAGGTTTGGATCTCAGTGAATTCAGCACACACCCTATGTCTCACAAAGATGGGTAAGGCCAATCCTGTACATCTCGAATGCTCCCTATCGATGATACCCATCATCTTGAGGTCAGCACAAACAGACTCTCAATTCCTCTAAAGATGAACATTTTGCTTCTGCAGCCACATCTCAACAGCTGAGACCAGGACCACCAGGTTCCTGATTTCCCAGACCACCTGCCCAGTTTTGGCTCTCAAAGGGCTCAGGATGCAGCCACAGGCTGGCACTACCACCCACTGCTTTGGCAGAGTCAGAGCTGAACTGCGTCCAGGATCCGCTCTGCGATGGGAAGGCCTGGTCAGTGGACTGGGCAACTGCACCCTGCACCCTGTCCTGCCTGTCCCTGCACGAATATTCCGCATTTCCCTGGTGTCAGCCCGGCCACGGTTCATCTCTTACCCAGAGAGGTCATTCTCTATCACCATTTTCTGGAGCCCTGCGGAGATGCTGTTGCCAGCGCTGGGCGTGGACGCGGCGTGGTCGGCCGTGACCGAGACCTGCACGCAGGCCGGGTTGCTGAGGGCGGCGTTGACGTCCCGCAGGATCCGGGGCAGAGGGCCCAGCTTTGTGGTAGTGCCCTGGGCAGAGAAGAGAGCAGATTTAGTACCAACAGCTTGTACTTTTGCTGGAGAACCGTGGGCTTTGCCAACTGCTGGGCAGTCCCTTCAGTGAATTACACGGACAATATTTTCCCCATCATTTCCACCCCCAAAGGCTGCCCCTGCCATCTCCGGGTACCTGCTCCAGTTGGGAAATGACTTCCCAGAGTAGTGAGTGCAACGTGGACAGTTCCCGGCCCAGGTCGATGTAGCCCTCAAAGCCAGCTGTGTTTGAGATGGTTTCAGGATTGGAAATCTCCAGGAGAAACCTCTGCATGTTAGTCCATTCATGTTCCAGGAACTGATTCATAAAGGACATGTATTCCTCTTTGCTGCCAAACCTATCGAGAGAGCAACATGGATTTCAGCTAAATCCTGTCAAAAGAAGTGCAGTCCACAGAAAGGGCAGGTACATATGCAGGTTAAGAACCTTTCTCTGCCATCTGAACCCTTCAGAGTCTTTGGGATCCAAGAGCTGCTAGCAGGCCCCTGGCACACCTCACTGATCATGGGAACAAAAGTAACCCCAGCCTGATCCAGCTAAGTCCTCATCAGTGTGGGATCTCCACAGCACAAATGGAGGTGAAAGCTAGAGAAACACAAGAGTTGTTGGTAGTGGACCCTCTCTTACTGCTGGGTCAGAGCACAGCCTCCAGAAACAGGACCTGTCACTGGAAATCAAGCTGCTGTCACAGCAATCACCCTCCACTGCTGGGGGTAGGAATCCTGCACCCTTCAGCAGTGCTGGCACAACTGCTCTGGGGCTCACCCCTGGAGAGCAGGGTTTCTGCCACCTCCTTCTGCCCTCCCAAGCACTCCACCCTCACTCATGTGTCTTTCTGAGAGCACAACAGGGAGGGCCTCGTGGTTGGGCCGTCCCGGCCGTGGTTGGTGCTCTGCCAGCGGTTCTGCGGGACAGGCCCAGTGCCACCCACAGGACAGCTCAGCTTGATCACTTTGGCTTGACTAACGTCAGCTTAGTAAAAGAACCTTTCTTTGAGTGCTGGGAATCTGAAAGCCCTTTAGCCAGGGATTGGTCAGGTGTACAGAGTTTCTGTCATCGAGGGTAACACACTTGTACATCTCCCGCCTGCGTCCCGCGTGCGTCCGGGCGTTCCTGACTGCGAGTGTGAGCACTAAGCCAGTTTCCAGATCTAAGGAGCTTTAGACAGAAACTGTCCATTCATGTTTCAGAAAGCTCATCACTTTGTTATCAGAGCTCAGGATAAGGAGCTCAGAGCTGCAGCCAGTGGAAAGATTTTCAGAAATCTCTCGCTTTGTTTCCATCAAACCAATGGGCTTAGTTAAGAATTGACAGTGTCCCTGTTCTCTTCTCAGGCCTCCCCAGTTCAGCCAGCTGCATTTCAATAGCAGGGAAGGTCCCAGAGCTCAAAGGAGGGACAGAGCAGCTCCTGAGCTGTGCACACCACTGCTGCTGGTCGGGTCTGGTCCCACACCCGCGGGACACCACAGGACAAAGTCCCCGCTGCCACCCCGCTGCTCATCCACGTGGTCAAAACAGCCTGTTTTCCCGCTCACAAAACATGTCCTGTTTTGGAAACTTTAATGATCTCCCTGACCCAACAGTCAGTCCCAGAGAGATGTGGGGGGAAAAGCCAACAGGAAGCCCTTTCCAGCGAGGGAAGGAGCAGCGGGCGTGGGACTCCGCGTGGCTCTGCCCACACAGCCGGAGGTTCCTTCCCCGCTCCCCCGGCCCGGCTTACTTGGCGAAGTTGGCGAGGTTCTGGGTGACCTTGGCGATGAGGGTCAGGGTGCGCGCCGTGCGGTCGTCCGGGTACTCCTGCAGGAGGCTGAAGAGGGACGGGGACATGATGGCCGGGCACAGGAACCGCAGGAACAGGGACGCGCTGATCAGGCGCTCGCTGATGTCGGGGCGGCCACGGTTGCTGCACTCCTGTCTCCACGAGGCAAAAACTTCCTTGAGCTCCCTTGGGAAGACACTGAAAGGACAGAAGGGCAGGCAGTGTCTGTCAGGGTTAGAGTGTCAGGAGACTCAAACCACACGGGAGAAAGCAAAACTGCTCTGTAAAGCCGTGAGAGGGGCTGTGCCACGAATCACCAGCAGCTCCAGGGTCTCCAGCACAGCTGGAGCTTGGAGGGAGGGCTCTGCAAATTGTAATACTCCTGTTCAAGCACCTGGATCAAATCCCAGCGTGCCTAGTACAAACACAGAGCCCCAACGGAGTTACTCCAGCCTTGTAGCTGCACAGACCTCAGCCTGCCTTTCCCGGATGCCAGAATTCCCCTGGGTCCAGCAGACACTCACTGCAGCAGCCCTTATCGCTGGAGAACTGCTGCCTGTCCCTCCCCAGCTCCCTGCTCCCACCTTATCCTGTTCCCAGCACGTGTTATTTATTCAGCTGGATACTCCCACCCGGGACAAGGCTGGCACTGGGTCCCACCGTGGGTCCCTGGCACACAAGTCCCACCACCCCAGCCAGGAACCACAGTGCTTGTCTCACACCCTGAGCTGATCACTGACAGCCAGGGGTAACAAAGCAGGGTGAGGGGGGGTTCAGGCTGCATTTTAGGCCACAAATCCCCTTTACAAACAGCCATTTCCAAGGATGGTGTTTCCCAGTTTTGCTGCAGGGACTATCTGGCAGCAGTGAAGCAATGCCAGCTGGACTGTCCCCTCTGTGGGACTGACTGCCCTGGGCTGAACTGCTCACAAGCCAGGAAGGGGAGAAAACCATGGGAATTGCATGGCCAAAGACACCAACAGCACGAAGCAGGTGCTGGAAGAGGTTCCAAAAGAGAAGAGCTCTCCTCCCCATCCACTGTCCCTGTGGCAGCACTCCCAGGGCTCTGGGCAAATACAGGGGCGCTCCTCCTGCTGCCAGTGCTCCACCTCCTCCAGCCTCTGCTTCCCAGGGCTACAGACACTTCACCAACACCAACTGCCTGCTCCTCACCAGCCACAGAGCTCAGGACCTGTGGGGTTTGGGGTCTGTCAGATTGGCAGGAGCCCTGCAGCCATTCTTTGAGCCTGCAGGCAGAGCCTTTTTCCAGTTCCTCTTCACCCTTCCAACGTGATGGTGACACTCCATAAGTGCCTGGCAAATGCTGCCATCCTGTTCAGCTTCTGCTCCTTGCTGGCTTCTCACTTTCACTCTCATGAGCTTTCACCTCGAGCTTTACAAATAACATTAGCCACCGTCTTCGGCTGGATAAGTTCTCCTCTGTCTTTGGCTTGATCCACACAATTGGACAAAGCCCTTTTACTTCATGGTATTTGCCCAGAAACAGGAGAATCCTTTAAGCAATTTAAGGCTTGAATGATCAGGACAGGTTGTGCAGTTGCTGGAGAGCAAACCCCTGAAATGCAGCCCCGGCTGCGCGTTCCCCATCACGGGCTGGAGCCCGTGAAGTTTAATTGTGCCACAGCGGATGGAATTCAGCTCGTCGGCTTTATGTGACAAACGGGCCCGTAATTCATTACCCAACTTCCCAGTAACGAGCTTCCACATGCTGAAATTCTGCTTACACTGAAACTTTCCAGATGTCCAAATTATGTCATAATTATAACAATTTTCGGTTATTGTAAACCCCTTTCCTCTCCCTGCCTCTCTCCGCAGATGCGCACGCACACTCCAGACTCTATTTAAAGCAGGACCGTTGGCTGTCAGGATACCTTGGCCAATCCCAACACTCATCAGCCCAATTAATCCCCAGGAACTGCTGAGCACAAAGCACCGAGGGGGAACCACTCAGAGCAGCAGCTCAGCTGCTCCAGCCTGCCTTGGAACAATGAACTTCCTGAGCATTCCCGACTCTCCTTAGGTCACTTTTCAAGCCTATTTTTAGAGTGACCTTTTAGTGCTGCTTTGGGTATTTTTAGGAAGACATTAATTCAAACAATTATAATCCACTGGAGACTAGAAGTGGTAAATCCCTCCTGGGAGAGCAGATAAATGCCATTCCCAAGTCAGAGCTGTTAATTGGCCCAGGATAAGGGATAGGATACCTGTAAAGAACCTGCCCTTCATGTACCTGTGGTAGATTATGGCAGCCTGAGGGAACCTCTTGCTCCTTGCTGTCTCCCTGAGCAGGATCAGGAAAAGCAATTCCCTTCCTGGCTTGCAGGAGGGCACACTCAATATCCAGGAAATTACTTATAATTAAGTTTTCTGACCTCAACACAACAGGTGGCATAGGAGAGAAAATGATAAATCCTCATTATGAAGGACTTCCTTCCTTCAAATATTATCCCTAGCTGATGTTTTGCAGCAACGACGTTGCTACTAAATATATTAATAAAAACTAAGCCCAGATTTTAAGCAGGAAGGCTGGAAATCCAGCAGTGAAACAAAAATGCTCCCTCTCTCATGATCAGCACGGCAGGCTCTGGGTATGTCAGCACAAAGCACAAAGACAATATTTTTTTCTCCAATAAAGAGAGTCACAAGCCCACCTTTTCCCCTTTTCAGGTCACCTTTGCAGGCAGCAGGTTCACTGGGGCAGGGACTCCTGGCTCCCAGTTCCAGCAGGAACACCATGGGCACAGCCATGTCCAACAGCCAACTCCACAGCAGGATACAGCTGCTTCACTCCAACAAATCTGGGATATTCAGGCCTGTCCCAACTAGTAGCAAGAACCTTTACCCTGAGAACAAACAACTCGGAAATGCCTCCAGCTGCATACCAGGCCCTGGGCCAAGGAGGCAACGGGCTCCCATGGGGCTCCCATCGCGCCCCGGCAGCCGCCCGGGGCCGGGAGAGACAGGGGTTAACCCAGAGGAATGTGGGATGCTGAGCCAAGCAGCAACCTGGGAGAACAGCAGCATCCTCCCAGCTCCAGCACTGCAAGCAGGGAACATCTGCCCAAAGAAAAGCTGCCTGTGCTGGGTCCCCGCCTGCTGCAGGAGTTCAGAGCTTCACCGGATGCTCTGGGAGGTGCAGTCTCATCCAAACTGATTCATTCCATGGTGGAGAGACCCAGGACATGCATTTCTGCCCTTCACTCCAGAATTTCATACACATTTGGCATCGAGCACCTCTCTGAACACTGGCAAAGGCATTTTGTGTTCCTTGACCCCAGTGCCCTGTCCCTGTGCCCCAGCGACCTTCCAGCACCTCTGGGTGACAGAGGATCCATGAGGCTGAACTCACACTCTGAACTCTGGCAGAGCAGCAGCTGCTGTCTCACCTGCTCCTGGACCATCAGGACGTGGGCAAGGCCCCACATCTCCCCCTCCAAAGCTCCCTGACAAGCTGCTATGGGACAGGTCCCAACATCTGTCACCCTGCCCCGCTCTGTGGGAGCCGAGGGAGCGACGCTCCCGGGACACCCACCAGTAGGAGTTGATGATCTTGCAGAAGGCCAGCTCACAGCACATCTTCAGGTTGCCCTGATGTTCAGGAAGGTCTGAGGACGAACACTTGCTGGGATCCACCTCACAATTTTCATCTGATTCGTACAGTGCCTTGATAAATTCCCCTGTAAAACAGAGAGAGTTGGTGATGGGTTTGGAGACATGAGAGGAGCCTTCAAGCAACGCTGTTCCTAAGCCCCAGTGCCTGAGCAGCTTCCTGGCACCCCATCACACTGGAAGAGCAGATGGATATGAGAGCAGGTGGTGACCCCCAGAGCCCCAGCCAGCTCTCCAGGAGGACCCAGGAGAGCCTGGCAGTGCCTTGGGAGCTCATAACCAGCACAGCACACCCTGCACCGGGGTTCTGAGGAGCACATTCCACCCCTCTTCCCCAGCTGGCAGCTCTGCCCCGTGGCTGTGGGATATTGCATCAGGACTCTGCTGCCAAGCACCCACTTCCACAGCCCGACCCCCCACGCTCCAGTTCCAGAGACGCTCCCTCGGGCTAATCCAGTAGGAAGGATGCTGGCAAGCTCTCTAATTATTGGTAGCATGGCCTGCTACTGCAGACTGTGCCCTGGCACTGACAAGCCACTGTGATTCACAGGAGAAACAGGTAATTAAAGGAAAGAAACAATTTACTTGGTTTATTTTGAGCTGAACATCACACAAAATTAAATGAAAATATTTCTCTGAGATTCCCTGTGCTCCTGTTTGCTGCCTGGCTGCTCCTCACCCCTGCAAGAGGCTCACACTGTGGCTGCTGTGCCAGCTCCTGCTCTCGGGTCACCCTTCACCCTGGGGTACCTGGGCACAGCCCCCACACCCGGCTGAGGGGGTGTCCCACCTCGAGAGGGGGGTCAGTCCCCCACCCCAGCAGTGACTGGGGGCACCAGGGGATGGGACAACAGGGAAAAAGGCACCCTTGGTTAGCTTGGGTGATGTTCTGGCAGAAAGGTTTGCTTTGCTTTTCTTCTCATGCCAGGTGGTTTGCTCCTAATTCCTGTCTGCCTTGGATTTTCCCATCCTGTTTTCTCCCCGCTCCAGTCTGCATTCCTTCCCTATTGCCAAAACAGATTTTAATTATACACTGGAGACTCTCTCCAATGTATTTTCAGCTCTGCCAGGGAGCTCTGGAGCCACTCTGCTCACCTGCAGGTGATGCCTGCTGCTCTCACCCAGTCCCATCACCCGCTCCCTGGCTCCAGGACAGTGCCACGCTGCCCTGGGGCACCTTGTGACACGCAGGGGAACCATCTCACCGATAAATGCTCACTCACAACCAGCACCCCAACAGTGAACAAGAACCCCAGGCTCCTCCTGCACAAGATGGGCCTGGCAGCACTGAGCCCCAAAAAAGGGAATATTTCAAAATTCTCTGATTTCATTAATATTCCAGCTTTGGAGAAATTATATGAGATAATCTACTTACAGACTTGCCTTCAACCAGAAAGCATTACAAGGCAGATATAAATAATATTCCTTCTGCTATTCTTGTGGGCTCTCTGTTGCTTTGCCTGAATTTGATCAATTATTTCCCTTTCCTCAGTGCTGTCATTATTATTATTATTCTCTTAATAAAGTATTTATGCTTCCTTTCTCCTTGCTAAAATAACACAAATCCAACAGCAGGAACCCAGCGTACTGAAAAATTAACACCTCAGTAGAAACTCTGCTCATCCTGCCCTGGGATGTGGATCCAATGGAGCTGCCTCTGGCTGAGCTCATTCCAAGGCAGCCTCTTCCCATCCTCGTGCTGTGCTGCCTGCACGCAGCAATTCCTTCCTGACCTGCCCAGAAGCAGAAGCTTCTAATTATTTTCATTTGCATCAAGAGAAATATTTTTGGAGCCATAAACAGAGCCAGCACTTTAAAAAAAAAAAAAAAGAAAAGCACCAGGAGGGTTCCCAGTGCTGGGTGATCCGGGGGGCAGCTCATCACGGCGACTGGGGAGATCTCATCTGACTCGGGAGCGCTGCAGGAGCGTCTCTGGTGGGGTGTAAGGGGGGAAGGGTTCAATCAGCCCGTGACACGGCCAGTGCTGAGACAGAAGACCTGGCAGGCAGCATAATGCCTTCAAACATCCATTTGTTATCTCCTCTGAGAGCAGGGGGAAGCGCCAGCTCAGCGGTCACCTTCCCCCGGGAGCAGAGAGCTCCTCACGGCCATGCCCAGGCCTGGACCTGCTGCCACGGAAACCCTCCAGCAGGGAAGTGCTGGTGCCTCTGATGGCCATCAGGGCTCAGGTGATGGTCCCCATCCTGCAGCTTGGAGAACCCCTCTGGGCAAGACCTGCCAATGCTCTGTACGTACCTAAGGCATCTTGCAAGTATTTCTGCCCCACCAGCTTCAGGTATTCTTCGATTGCTTTGGTGGCCAGTGTGTTCTCCCTGAAAATGAGATGCTCATTCTCACCACAGCGATCAACTTCAGACATCATCAGGTCAGTCAAGAAATCCTGGAAAGCAAAGCCCATGGTGGGTCACACACAGACACGTGCTGGTCCCGCGGAGCAGCCGCCGCCCCGGCCCCGGGGGGGTCCCACCTTCGTGAGACACCCGAGGGACTGGAGGTGCTGCGGGTGATCCTGTGTGTGCACCTGCCTTTCTACCTGCCCAACTCCCTCACAGGGACAAGAGCAGAAATAGATCTCTGGAGAGCCTCAACTTTGGCACCCCAACGACTCATCCCAGACCTGCCCTGCATCTGCCCCTCCACCACTGGCTGGGCTCGCAGCAGCCTCACACTGTGGGGGTGAAACCTCCTCTCCCCGGTGCAACGTGGCTGTGCTGGGTGTCCAAGTGCACTGCTGCAAACTGGGGCCACGCTCAGATGTCACGAGCTGTGCCCCAGTTAATGGCTGAGAATCAAGCCTGGATATGCACTGAGATGCTCAAGTGTCCTGTCTCCTCAGTATTCCTGGAGACAAACAGCTCTGCAGCAGAGCCCATTTTGGGCACATTTTTGGTCCGACGTGCACACAACCAAACCCACGGGCTGTGATAATCCTCTGTGCTGCACAGCAATGGAAGGGGTGAGCAGGAGCAGTCCCTGGCAGCTGCCCCTCCATCAGTCTGGGCTCTTGGAGTACAAATTCCCCAGGAAAACCAGCATTTCAGAGAGAGCTCCAGGTCTGCTTCAGTCACAGAGTTGACTGAGCAGAGGGTCAGCAGCTCCTGCGCTGCAGCCAGGGCTAATGCAGGAGGAATGCCAGGCAGCTCCTAATGCTGATACATGTTCTCTGCACTGCTCATGGGCAGAGCAGCTCTGCCCATGCCCGGCTCCTCCTCCTGCACCAGGTGCTGAGTGTCACCACTCACCTGGATGACAATGGAAAGAGGGGCTGGCACTGTGCAAATCAAATCACCCTCTGACAGCCTCCCCATGCAGGAGACAGAGAAATGTTGACACACACGTTCACTTCCACGGCCAAGGGCACCTTTTCAAACTCCCTTCCACTAAAACAGAATAATCTGCTCAGTAACGACCTTCCACTAAGAAATTCTCCTTCATTCCTCACGACAGCACCAGTGGTAGCCCTGGCTGCTGGCAGGGGGCACGAGGAGCACCCCAGGCTGCCATGCAGTCGCCCAGGTCCTGCCCCTGCCATTCCCAAGCACAGCACAGCTCCCACAGCACCCAGCAACCCACTGCTCCCACATTCCCACAACACCGTGACTGGGACCAGTGTGCTGCCTTGACCTTCCTCCAAAAACCTTCAAAAAAAGCCAAAGAAGGAGCTTAGGGCTAAATAAATGAGAAGTCACTTCCATTATTTCTTTAGTCAGAAGATGCCCTTCCTCAGATCTCGCTACGTCTGCAACGCTCCGGCAGCTGCAGAGGCAAAAATCCCCCCTGGAAGCAAAGCACAGTCTCCTCCTGCTATTTTCTCTCATTTTGCCCCTTTTATCAGCCAAGCTGGAATGAAACTTTAAACCCTGCTCAAATCCCGTTAGCTGCTATCTGGGTAACTCTATCACCTTTATCTTCCCGGGGCTCTCCCAGGGTACGTTTCAATTCCAAGCCACCACTCAGGCTGACACAAGGTGCTGATTCTTAATTAGCAGCCACTGACCTTGGCTTTGCTTGATTCTCTTTCCTGTCACTTTCCCAACATACTAATTATCTCAGGAACACCGAGTTTTACAGAGTCTCTCAGCCAAGTGTTTGCTTTTCCCCCTCTTGTTGGCTGAGGACTGGCTGCCCGAGTCTTGGAAACCCGGGGGCCAAGTGGTAGCCAGAGAAAATGTGAATTTGGATGATTTTAGCAGATCTACAGAATTGACTAGAATTTAAAGGAGGTAAAATTGCACGGCGGGACTCAACACAAAGCCAGAAACATCCCCCGGAAATCTCTGCTGTCGTTGTCATTCCCTACAGAGCACCTGCAGCTCAGCAGCTGGGAAAGGGAACCTTTGTGTCCAAAGCAGAAAGGAAAGCTGCTGAAATCCCAGAGAGCTCCATGATGGCACAGCACCCAAAGCCGGGCCCAGCACAGCAGGATCTGGCCCTGTCACCGTGCAGGGGAGGAGGGCAGAGCCAGGACACCCAGCAGCATCCGCAGGATTGCCCCTGTCCCTCCTGCAGGTCCAGCCTCCCCGGGCTGCAGGACCTGCCCTGGGATGGAGCCGGGGTCACAGTCCCCCCAGCCAGTGTCCTCGGGCGGGTTCCTCCGCAGGGACTGCTCTCGGCAGCCGTGGGAAAGGCGCCTCGTCCACGGGTGAGTTCCCATGACATCCTGCCATTTCTGTCCCAGGGCCAGCGTCCAGAGCTCAGCTTCCAGGCCTTCCCTCCACACAAGAAAGCCACATCGGCTCTGGATCACACTTCTGTATCTCTGCCTTAAGTACTCCAGCAGCCAGCACTCAGAAGACACAAATGGAATGCAAATACTTGTGGAATCCCTCCGGGGGCCTCACTCACCCACATACAAGGTCCTGAATAAAATGCAATAACTAAAGCCAATAAAACTCCCTGTTTCTGAGCAGCAGAGATCAGCAGGGGGTTGTTTTCAGTTAGGGCCCCTGGCAATGGAAGAAAATAAGATGCTTTATTTCATTACATCGGAGTCGAGAGGGGAAGGAAAAGGTCTACAGTCAAAATTAAGGGCTGTGCCAGTGTTCTTCAGGCTTGTTTCCATGTTTATTTTGAGGCTTTTTGCTTCAGACCGGACAGAGCTGAACCTGTGCGACCCCAGCCGCTGCACATATGCTGATAAAGGAGAGCAATTCATAAATAAATAAATTCAGAGCATGACAGCACAAGGCTGTGCTGGTCTCCAGCGCTTTGCACACAAACCAAGCATGAGCCCACGGCAGCGTGTGCTATTCCAAGGCAGCTCCTCCACAGCTCCAGACACGTGGGCAGGAGCCTGGCAGCCTGATCCCACAGCTTGCCAGTGCCAAGTGAGCCCACCCTCTCACTGAGGGGGTCTGTCTGCATCAAATATCCCCATCCCAGGGGGTTCCAAGTGCCAGTCCCTGAGCCCAGTGGCAATGCCTGCCCCCTCCAGCTCCCGAGCCTGGGAGGCAGAAGGATGAACCAGCTGGGTGTCTGGCAGGGCTGTGGTGGGAGCAGGAGAGCTTCCCAGGGAGCCAACAAACCACCCAAGTCCTGCAGGCTGTTCCCTATTCAAACCCAGAAGGATTCTGCACCTCTCCCCTCTGGGGAAGGTCCTCCTGCCCACAGCTGGAGCACGAGGGGTGTCAGGGAGCTGAGAAGACCCCCCCATGCCCTGTGGGGGTCACACACCCTCCTGGCTGGAGCTGATTGTTCCTGATATCGTAACTGACTGCTGGGCAGATTGACTTTGAAATAATAAGGTTCTCCAAATCACAAGCCTGATTAATAGGATTGACTTAACCTTAAGAGGATTGAATTGATAAAGGTAATAAGATTACTGCTTATTTCAAAGACTAGCTCAGAGTCCAGCTGGGCCTTTGTGCAAAGGTGAAAAACACCAGGGGTCGGTAGGGCTGCAGGTTACAGGTGGAGGAGTGTTGGGACACACCTACAGGGGAGGGAAACGTGGCACTCGGTGGTGCTGAGCTGTGCAAGGACAGCAGCAGAGGGGCAGCGACTGGGTCCTGGACAGACCATGTGAAACCGAGGACCCCAGGCCAGTCCTAGACTGTTCCACCACACAGTTCCTCTGAGGATCTGCTCCAGACACTTCTCTGCTGGGAAATGCAGAGGTGTGCCCTCCTTCAAGCCCTGCAGCTCATCCTCAGTGCTTCTGGCATATTCCAATTCTCCTTGGGAAAAGGCAGTGAAGTGGCAACGTGAGGGTTAACACACAGGAATCTCTGTCCATCACCTTGCTCAGGGAAATCATAAAACCTGACAGATACAACACTAACACACTGAGTGACCACTCCCTGTGAGGACAGAGGGGCTGGATCCCACACAGAAGGCTTGGAAAGTGCCCATCACCCTGAGAGCCAGATCCTTACACCCACTGGTGTTCCCAGTCCTGCCAACCACCCTGACTGCTCTGCTTGGAAACAGGGGGGAAAACAGTGGGGATGCTCATAAAACTGATTAAAGCACTGATTAGCTCCACTATGGCTGCTATAAAATATTATCAGGGATAAACTCCTTGTGGGAGAAACGATACGGCTGCTGCCGGTCTGTTTGTGGCTGAACGTGCGCAGCATCCTCCCTTCCCTGTGTCCTCAGCCTTTCCAGGAGGGAGAAGGGAGCAGTGCTCCCTGCAGGGACCAATGGAGCCCTGGTGCCACCAGCCTCCAAGCCCAGCTGTGCCACATCTCCTGTCCCTGCCTGAGCTGAGCAGTCACTCTTTGGGAGGTCCTGGAGCCCTGATCCAACACTGGCTCTGCCGCTGGAATGTGGGGTTCCAGCACACTCACATGGGGAGAGCAGCTACATCTGCTCTGCTGAGGCAAATCCTCCAGCACAAACAAACAGGGACACATGTTTATCCTTCACTCCATTCCCAACACCATAAATATTTATTTCCAGCGAGCAGCCGGTTTGTTGGAGCTTTATCTAATGCCGGGATTGATCGACCAACTCTTCGCACAAGAGAGGGTTTTTTTATATATTTACAGCCACAACTTGAGCCCCAGAAGCTCTAAGGCAGCCCTGAAACAAATCTAAGCATGGTGAATATTCTGGAAGCATCAGAAGTCCATTGGGAAGGATGCAGCTTGTCTACCCATAACCACATCACAGGGGCCACATCAAGCCCTGCTAATGGCAGGGGTGAGCACTCCCAGTCACACCAGCCATGGCAGCAGAAATACTTTATGACTTCGTGTCTTTTGTCTGTGGGTTGCAAAACACACGAAAATAGCTGGGCATCTCCACATCCTTACAGGGAGCACGTCACCAGCACTCTCACTGGGAAGGTGGAGGCAGGTAACAAGTGAAGGACAGAACTGAGAGCCCACATCTGTGTTTTAGCCACCAAACAACATCCTTCTTCCAGCCTCTCCTTGCCACAAAGCCAGGGAACAGCCGTGTGTGCCGAGAGCTGATTGAGTGCTGGGTGTCTGTCAGATTTTCCAGAGGACTGGGGCAGCTCCCTCCCTCCCTGTCTGCCAGCTCTCAGCCTTATCAAAACCCTCTTCCCCTCCTCTCCACCCACTGCCTTGGCAGATGCTCAGGGGTTTCCAGGCGTGCCCCGTTTCACACCAACCCTCGTGCAGCGCTGTAGGGATGAAGCTCTTCCCTCTCCCAAACTGAGATCAAGGGCAGCAGGGACTCTGGCTCTGGAGAGGACTCTCTGCTTTCATGCCCCACCTTTCAAATCTATCGTGGTACAGCTACACAGCCCAGGAAGAAGCAGGTATTTAGGGAGAAGATTCACCTACAGCTCTTGTCCCCTTTCCACCTACAGCCCCAAGTGTCCTCCCTGGCAGGAGGGACTTGGGCAGTGCCTGGGGGTTTCTGCAGCTTCAGGAAACAGGGAACAGCTCAACATGGCAGAGTGGGATGTCTGCAGGTAGGGATGGCCCTGCATCCATCCAGGGGGCCGCACAGGGACACTGGTGGCAGGGACCTGGCTGTGGCTGGCACGTGGCCCCATCACATCGCACCTCTGCTGCAGGGCAGGGACCCGATCCCTCATTAAGGGATTACACGGTATTTACAGCAGATCGCTGCAGGGAGACAGGGCCCGAAACAGCCCAACACCAATTAGGTGCTAACAAGTCTTCCTGATAATCTACTGGACAATTGTTCCTCAGTCCAACTGTAATTGCGGCTTTAGGGTCAGCGACAGCAGCCAAGAGCCACAAAAACCCCATTATCAGCAAAGCACATCAGTGGTTGCCGATTGCCAGGTCTGCAGGGGGTCTCTGCAGGGGAGCTCTGAGGGGCTCACTGGGAAGGCTCCTGGTGAGGCAGAAGGATGGGGAGCCCACCCCCAGCCCAGACAAGCTTTGGAGGGTCACGGCAGGACAGAGGCCTGGAGAAGGGGGGTCACTGCTCTGCTGGCCCTGCACACAGGGCCCGGGATCAGGGTGGGCTGGAGCCTTCCTGAGGGGCAGGGGGTGCACCCACACCCCCCAAGCAGGGGTGAGGGGTGCTTCCCTTCCTCATTCATTATTTTGTTACCTTACTGCTGCTTTTCCCTCTCTTAGCCTGTCCAGCTCAGGATGCACCACCTGGTTCCCATGCTCCAATAACTCCTGTTGCTCTGACAGCTCCCCAAACCCTGCGCTAATGCTGATGGCAGATGACAGGCAGGGAAAGCAGGAGCTCCATTTTAGGGGGAAAGTCATCAAGTCTGTTTACTGTTTGCTGTGTCCCCTGTGTAAAGCCTCTGGGATTTCAAGCACTGATGCAGACACATGTCTGGAAACACACTTGCTCTCTCTGGAGCCTCTCCAGTACTGAGGAGCAGAGGAAAAAGGCTGGAGCAGTGACAACTGCTCTCAGCCATGCCCACACACGATCCACGGTGACTGAGATGGGGGTGACACTTGAAGGCTTTTTCACCACAGACAGGTCTCTCCTGACAGTGCTATTCCCACAAAGCCCTGGCACAAGAGCTGCTGGAGCCACAGCAAGGGGCAGCAGAGCCCCTGGCAGTGGCAGAAGGCTGTGCCCAGAAACCACGCGCTGACGGTGCCAGAGCCCCGGCACAAGGAGCGAGGAGAGACATCAGTGACATCTCCTTGTGTAACCACAGCGCTGTTCCACGTGCCACGAACCACAGACCTCTGAGGGGACCAGCACCGTGGTCCTTCCCTGCAGTCCCGGGGTCCAACACTGCTGCCTGGGATCACGAGGGCTTTAACTGAGCTATTTTCTCTGCCGCTGCAACAGCAGGGCCCCGGCCCCGCAATCCTCTCAGTGAGCTTTGCCTGCCTTGAACTAGATCAGGAGGCCAAGCCACTTCTCTGTCCGACAGATGGTAACTCAACCTAATCCACGAGCCCGGCCACTGCCCCGGCAGCAGTGGCAGCTGCTGAGGAAGCAGAGCCTGTGATTCCCCCTCAGGTGAGGAGCTCATGTCTCCTCAGCACTGCAAGAGCCTTGGACATCTTGCTCTTCCCCAGCTCTCCCCTGCAGAGTCCAGGGAGATGGTAACAGAGAAAAACGCTGACGCTTTAACTCCTGCAGCCCCAGCACGGGCACTGCCTGCCATGGCTGTGCCAGGCCACCCGGGGATGGGGGATGCTCCGTGCCCTGTGTGCTCAGCAAGGAAGGGGGTTCCAGCTCTGCTCACCCTGCCTGCACCCTCACAGATCACAACTAAGAGCAAACCCCACTCTCTGCCTCCTCGTGGCCTGCTTCTTCCCCAGACGTACTGGAGGATTCCCAGCCTGGAAGGAGTCTCAAAGTGGTCCACAACTTCCACCAGGAGCAAGTTGGTGGCATCAAACCACAACAAACACTGCCCTGGGAACACCCCTGGGCTTTCCCGCACTGCTGCCCCCCTTCCAAGAGCAGCAGGACAGACCCTGAAGGCCCAGAGCAGATCCAGACACACATGTGCCCACACAGCTCGCCCAGGAATTCTCAAGAGGCTGCTCACTCCCATTCAGCTCCTGCTGGGCTCCCCAGGAACACCCTGATACCCAGCACACACAGGCTGCTCAGCTTACTGCTTACATTCCATCCCTGAAAACTGCCTCCTTGCTTACTTTCACATCTATGCCTGTTTATCCAGTAGGAGCCTGGCCCCTGAGCCTCCAGAAGGAGAGGAAAGTGACTCAGTTGGTATCTCGTGGTCCCACCGACCTCTTGGCCAATTAAGCAATTTGCGCTGCGCGTGCTTGTGTGTAATTAGAAGAAAAACAGAGTGCAGTGACGATACCCAGTTGTGCCTGAAGCCCAACCGAGGTGGAGATCCCCCAACCCCAACACAGGAGTCTGCTCCCCGCGGTCCCCGGTGGAGGGTCCTACCTTGGCCTTGCCCGTGCTCTGCAGGATGTGCACCAGCGCCGACGCCATCTCCTCCTTGTTCTTCACGCTCAGCGAGGGCTCCAGCACCGAGCACAGCACCATGTAATTGTTGGTGATGTACTCGGCAAACTCTTTGTACATCTCCATGGGGAGGATGCTCATGCTCTGGTAGCGGGATTTGATGCGGATCATGGGCCCCGGGGACTTGCCCTTGCCGGGGTTGGGGCTCACCACTGGGTACCATTTCTCGACGAACTGCCGGCCCGTGACGGAGCTGACGGGGATGTTCACCTGCCCAATGAAGTTGGTCTTGTCCTTCTTCTTCTTCTTGTCGGTCTCTTTGTACAAGTGCACCGTAATGTTTTTGAGCGATGGGAGGTTATTAAACTCAAAGTGCTCCCCCCAGAAGACGTTATCAGTTTTCAATTTACAGGTAGTTCGTGCATAAAGAACGTCGTCCAGACATAATTCACACAAGTACTTTTTCTTAGCTGGCAGGTCCTTGGCTTCAATAATCCATAACTTTAACATATTCTCCACCCTTCTGCTGTTGTCCTGAAAAAAAAAAAAAAAAAAAATATGAAAAATAAAAAATGTCAATAAAAAAAAAACAACCACAAAGGCAAGCACAACAAAACTGGAGATATGAGTTAATTATTTCGGATGTGCTAAATGAGCGGAGGCTTAATTACATTTTATTTTAAGGAAATACTGGCTCTCAGGAATTTGCATAATAACACTACTTATGTTAATTTTCCAAAATATCACCGTGCTCTCCATGTCTGTTGGTGCCAATTAATATAAGGAAGAAGGAAGATAAAACCCCTCCAAATCATATATGTACTGTTTCCCGTTCCCTGCCAAGAGGGCCTGCACTGCTGGCAGGGAAGAAACCATGTTTTAGGGCAGAAGTCCAGAGCACCCAACTAAAACTTTAAGAAGAATTATGGGAGGGAAAGTGAGTCCCAGGGGAGAATCACGACAATTCAGAAATAGAAATCTGCCTTGGATATCTTTTAAACAATAACAGAGCCAAGAATACCGGGGATCTTTCAGAGCTCCCTCGTGATGCTGACCTCATCCTGGAAGAACATCCAGGGGTATTTTTTGCAGGAGTGACTTGAGAGACAAAGCACTGGCAGCTGAACTGCTGCTGGGATTCGGCAAAACCTGTTTTGTTTGGAAACCCCTCACTGAAACAGCAGCCACAGCTTACTCCGCTCAGCCCAGGAGTCTGGGCAGGAACACTCCTGCTGGAAGTCCACAATGGAGTACTGTAGGTTCAGGAAGTGCACACAGGAACTGCACAGGAACACTGAATTCCTGACAGAAATTTCAAGTCAGATACTGAGAGTTTATTGTGTGTGAACTCAAACAAAGATGGAAAGAGAGCCATCAGGTACTGAATGTTTTGAGATGAGGGCACACTTCCAAATGGATTTCCACTCAACACTGCACCTCAAAGCCATAGTGACATGCACAGCCTCAACTCATATTCCCAGGACTTCTCTCGTGCTGAGTGTGACCACACAAACCTCACTCAGCTCTCTCAGGTCAGTCCTGCCAGGGCTGCTGCCCTCGGAAAGCACCGGAGCCACTGAACTCCACATCCAGGAACACGCTGCCAGAGGCAGAGGTTCACCTCTCCCCCGTCCCCTCCACTGCTCCAGCTCTCATCTTGAAGCAAACCTTTTATCCTGACATTTGGCACTGTGCTGGCAACAACAAACTCTGAGACTGAGGGCTCCTTTAGAACCCACCAGGCCAGGGCTGAACTTGTGTGGAATGAGTTCCCAGATCACGTCACTTGTGTCTTCTCTGACCAGCAGAAAAAGACGTGGCTGAGCTCATCAGCTGTGGAATCCTGCACTACTCCTGACCAATCTTTGCAGCCAGCTCCAGTGCAGAGAGGGGGAAGCAGCTGTACATTTTATGTGAGGATGTACTCAGTGGGCCATAAAAGCTCATATGGAGTGTCCCTGTGTTGCAGTGAAGAGAAGGATTTGTTCCTGTAAATCCCAGAGTAGATGACTTTGCACCTCAACTGGCTGGAGAAGGGAAAGCCACATTCTACTACTGCCTCCAAAGCTCACTGTAATGGGCATCTGAGTTCCTCCATCACTGAAGCAGACACTGTGTCAGGAACTGACTTGTAAACTCTTTAGACTAGTCCGTCTTGTAACTTTGCTGGCAGCTACCTGACATCTGCCCCGGAGCTTCTGAGAGGTGAAAGTCCTGTGCAAGTGGCAAGTACCATCACTAACAGAGCAACACTGAAGATTCTTCAGGTCTGATCAATTCTTAGCAACAACTGAAGCAGCATGTGCTGAGAAAAGAGGGGAGGAAATAATTGGCACTTGCCTGTAAATATAATTGTGGGAGAAGGCAATATGGAAAAAGGCTGACCCAGAGTTACACTTCCTCAGTGCAATGACAATACGTCCCCTGCTGCTCCCATGCACTGGGCTATAAAATGTAATAACGAGGAACTGAACTAGAACAGAGGCAATTCCTCACAGCCACTACCTTATTTGGGTGCACGGCACGCCGCAGGTTTTCCATCCATTTATCTCGCTCTGCTGCAGAACGACACGAGAAGCACTTACTTCCTGATGAAGTCGTCACCTACAGGGAAAGGAACAGGATTATGTCTTGACCAGCACACTGCAGACCATGATTTGGGGGGAGAGAGGGACTTAGGGAAGATGTTAGTGGATTTTATTTTATTTTTTTTTTAAAGTAAACAGCTTTACCCGAGCATGAAGCAACAGCCCCTAAGGCTGGCAGAAAAACAGGACAGCTCTGTGTGTTACAAAAATAATCACGGACACAAACTCCAATTACTTCTCCTCTTCCACACCAGAAAACACTAGATAATGAGCCTCATGCATGTGATGCTTTAAACCACCAAGTTCCACAACTGAGGGGGTGCAAATCCTTAGATGAACTAAAGATAAATTGGAATACTGAGAGGATACCTGGCATTCCTCCAGGCCCAGCCCAAAGCCTGTGACAGTAAGGACCCACTCCTTGTTTCCAGCAGAACATGAGGCCCAGAAAGGCTGGTTCCCACCTTCCCCTTGGTGTCCTGTTGCTTCTGGAGCCCGTGCTGCGAAGAACACGGGGACAGGAGCACACACCCCAGTCCTGGCCACGGTATGAGCCCATACCAGCTCAGAGCCTGTCTGGGGCATTCAAGAGCTCACAGCAACCAGTCCCCAGAACCAGGCTGGCATTCCTGGCTGGGGAAGTGCTGCTCAGGTCACCTCTCGTGCTTCCAGGATCACCCCAAGGGATTTTCTGCCATATTTGTGTGGCTTTCTCTGGCCACTGGGATTTCACAGCCAGGGTTTAAGAAGCACACTCAGCAGTGACACTGCCAGTGGTGCAAGTGCCCCTTATTTCTTATCACATCCCTGCTATCCCAAGGAAACTCAATCCTGCTGAGAGTCACAGAAGCACCACTGCCTGGCAGACCAGAATGACAGGCACTAAACTTTTCTTCCTGTCCACTACAACAAATTTCCCTGGCATCAAGTACTGAGCCAATGGTTCCCTGCACCTTCTCCTACACAGATACTCCCCAAACTGCCATCTCCTCCAGTCCTGCTGGTCCTGACCTCCAGGACTGTGGTGGTCATTCCTGGTGGTCATGGGGCCCTTTGCATTCCCTGCATTTGTGCAGCCACATTCTCCAAGCACAGCTCTGCTGGGAGGCCAAGTGGACCTGGCTGGTGCTTTAAATAACTCCCCTCTGAGCTTCATTTCCGCCAGTCTCAACCTGCAGAGTTATTTCTGAGTGCTTTATCATCTCGCAGTGTTTGTGTTTACACACTGTGCACTGGGTTATCAGCTTCTGGGAGACACAATCTCCTTTAATTTCATGTATCTCCCAGAAGCCCAACCTGTTCTTAACAGCAGAGCTGGCACCCGCTAAGATTTGTCATTAGCAAACCTCAATGATAAGTTGAACACATCCCTTCCCTTGAACACAGACATCTAACCAGGACAGAATGAAAAGAGGCCTGGCCTGCCTTTACATAAAAACACCAGAAATCTTCCAACCCTTGATGTTCCAGAGGCTTTCTCCTTCAGACAGACACTCTTCCCTGTCCTTACACGCTTTTATACTCTGCCTGTAAAATAGACTCTTCCCAGCACAGGCTCTCTTCTGGTTCCAAGAACAGACTCCATATTAGCAGGCACAGCAGCGCGATCTTTCCAGCACCCTTCTGCGCTTCCGAGTATTTCCAGCTTCTTCAAAGCCTCCCACTCCAAACCCACCCTGTCTCATCCCCTCGCTGCTGCCGATGCCCACGTGAACCTCCATCCCCCAGCGTTCCCACACGGAGTTCTGCTGGCACACAGGATGTCCCACTTGCCAGACTGTGTCTCTGCCACGTGATCCCCATCCCCTGCTCTGCCAGAGGGTCGGGCAGTCCTGCATCCTGACGCTTCTCTCAGGAGGGGTTCCCACACGTGACAGACGCACGGCTGCATCGCTGCTGACACGGTGCTGGGCTGTCTCAGCGCTGAACAACAAACATCAACATCCCAGAAGAAACACTTGGCAACAGTTTTAAGACCAGAACTGAAGCAAGCATTGCTCCAGGCAGCTCCCAACCTGCTCGATCGATGGGAATTTCTAGGACTTCAAAGGAATTCTTCAGACACCAACTGCACAAATCAGAACTTGAGCCCTGTCTTACTCAGCTAGATCAGCTGCAGAAGACTCAAAATCATCCATGTTCAAGCCCAATCCATCACAGTCCCGACACTCCTGGTACAGCCACAGTGCCCTGCAGGTGTCAGAGCCAAGGTCCTGTACCCCACAGTGGGGGAAACCCTTGAGGCCACTGACATTCTGACCAAGGCCACGAAACTGCATCCCCACCAACCCCTTAGAAATCAGTTTATAACAGAGGTGGAACAGGTCAAACACACCTTTCAGTAAACGGTATCATTAGCCCATTGCCTTAAAGGCCATTTCTCACCCAGCTTTTTGTTTAGCTCTTTGGCTTCGATGGAGTTTGGTGTACAAATGTGTTTGAAAATGTTCTCAGATTTAGAGGATTTGGTAGCAAACTTGGGAGCTCGTCCATGAAGGAGAATTAAGATTTCTTTGGCTGGTGTTGAAAGATGCTCTCTTAAAGACAAGTTCTCCTTGGTGACACACATGGATCCCAGAGCAGCATAGAGGATGTAGAGCAGCATATCCAAATAAATAACCATGTAATCCAGCTGTCCTTTTACTGAATTTTCACTGAAGATCAGTTTTTTACCAACTATCTGCTAAGCTGAATATCTAATATATTTTCTTGCCACACTTAAGTCAACACATGAGTTATCACGGCAAAATTAATTATTCAGTTTTGAAATAATTATCAATTAATTAATCACTCAAACCGTAAAAAAACCTGTAACTGTCACACTGAAGTGAGAGAAGGGGAAAATCATGTGTCAGATACAAAGTGTGTCTTGATCTGATGGAAGCTGAAGGTCATATCTACCATGTGTGACCAAAAATGTAATTTTCCCCAGATCTCCAATCACACCCCAGCTTTGAGTTCTGACCTAAATATCATATGGCATTAATGATCTTTATGAGATATTAATTATCTTTATAAAGAGAGTATTCTGGTCTCATCAAGATTTTGAAAATGCTAGAATACTGTTAATGCACAGGATAAACTCAATTAATAAAACTCATTAATTTCTGAAATGTTACTTATTCCCATTCATCATCCCCAGTCCTCGGATGGGTGATCTCCTCAGTCAGATAAAATCTTGCCATTTTAAGGAAGTTTTGGTACAGAGTGGGTTCCTCCCTTGAAGGCATCTCCACGGAGTAACTGGAGACGATAACTGAGCTACCAAAGCTGCTTCCCTCAGCGTCCAGAGGATTTTCCGAGGACAAGCCGTGGCTCAGCTGCTCTGCACCCCCTGACCTGGTGCCGAGGGGCGCCAGCGCCGCCCTCGCCGGCCCCGCGTGCGATGGCCAACATTTGCACAGCTGGATCCAATTAGTGCAGCTAAATTTAGCTGCACCGCACTGTCCCTGGCTGAGGCAAGGCCAGGACGAGGCAACACGGCCTCGGCTGTGTCGGAGCAGTTTGTCTTTCTCCCACTGTGTCCTGGGACAGCTCAGGCACGAGCTGTGCAACGGGGCAAGGCTTTGGTCTGCTAAGAGAGCCCCTCGGTCCTCAGTGCCCTGCCTGGCCCAGGACCCCACAAATAGCAGGGCCAGGAACAGGCTCTGTAAGCCTGGGCTCTGAGTCTCCATTACTGGATAAGATGCCCACTGTATATTTAGCACACGCAGCATGTGCAGTGCCACGGGATGATTTGCTGACTGGGGAGTCTTATAAGGAGAAAGAAGATGATGCTGAGTAATTTTAAATAAAAAAAAAAATCAATGAAGAAAACAAGTAAATACTGACTGCCAAGTACTGAGCAAGTCAGGAAAAAAGCAAGTTTCACAAAACTAAGCAGAAAAAGCCGAATGCAGCCTGTGGAAAAGCCCTGCACTGCTGCTGAGTGCCCATCCCAGCAGAGCCCAGCACGTCTTAATGCAGGTCGTGGAGTTAGAGGAGAGGAACAAATCCCTGCACCTTCATCCACCAGCTGCCTCCCAACGAGCCACTTGGTTGTTTTCCACTGCAGATGGCTTTGGCACCTCTCGCTTTTGTCTCCGTCTGGGTGCGCTGCCAGGTCCCTCTCAAAGCCGCTCTCTTCCATCTGCAGCCATGTCAGACCGCGCTGTCCCTCCCGGGCCATGGGGCTGCTCCGGTGGTGTGGTGCAGGAAAAGCTGTGTCACACTGTGCCACACACCGGGGAGAACCGATGCACCCCCGCCAGCTGGGGGTGGAAACAGCTCCCGAGGCACCGTCCCCGCCTGGCCACCCCACTGCCAGGAGAACGTAGCTAAGGACTGTGTGAGGCTGGCACTGCCCAACCACAGCGACCCAAACCTGCCTGCTCCTGACAGCTCTCCATAAAGAGCAGATCCACAACAGCCTCGGTGGCAGTGCCCAAAGGCAGTGCCCCCTCTTTTATCTCCAGTGGTACCCACGTGCTTGGCAGACTGTGCTCAAGGCCTGGCACCCACCAGGGGTCCCAGGAGATCTGCAAACTCATCCCAGCGCTGACCTCAGCCCCATTTTGGAGGAGGCTCTCTGGAGACACGAGGCACTGACACAATGTGCCATTTAGCTCTCACCTCGGTCCCTCCCGCTGGAGCTTGCTGGTGAGCAGCCACCAGTCACAAATCAATGTCCTTTGTTTCCTGGCACTCTTCCTCCCCTCTGCAGGGTTTGCAGGACAGCAATTAACACGTTCTTTTTTTCTGTGTGACTCCTCTTCATCCAACCCACTTATAACCAAAATTTTCTTCCTCCTCACAGGTGCACGACTTGTGCAATTTCCCTCTCAGTCAACTTTCTCCAAGTACTGTTCACATCCCTTCCTCTGCTCCTGTGTGCTGCACAGAATTGGTAAACAACTCTTATATTATGGATGTCACATCTATTTTCCATCTAGCTTCGTTTTATCTTTCTTGAGTGGAATGTAATAGAGGCCATATAATTTACAAAACTGTTCTCCTCCTGACCCACCACACTTGTTCAATTCCTCAGAGAATGAACAGCACTGGAAAATTTATACCTCAGCCCACTCCAGAGTTTGTGTTTGGGGCTATTTTTTGTAAGACTGTTTTCGTGTTACCTGCTGTCATTTTAGGAAATGGATCTTCTAACTCATTTCTTTCAAAGTGTGCTAACTTCAGTAAAGAAAAAGTACTTATCTCCCAGTCTGACTCCTCTTGGACACGGACAAGGTGTTTTTACCCAGCACTGCCCATCCAAGGACAGCCTGCAGTCACATCCTACAGCACAGTCCAAGCATGGATTTCCCGTTTATCTGCTTTCCTATGCCCGAGCACAAACAGGTTCCCTTCTCTTCACAGAAACACAAGTATCGACCACCTTATTACTGTAAGAAAACCATTTCCCTGTTCTATATCCAGCCACTGCCATAAGCAATAATACTTTGCCATCCACAATTCAGGACAAATGATTCCCAAGACATACTACATTGAATTATCCAACTACAGACTGGTTTGTACGTGCCCTCCTCCCTCCCGCCAGCACAGACCTAACCACATGCCATAACAGATGTCAAAATAATCCAAAATACTCACAGATTTTTCTATTTACCCAAACAAGTGAAGCTTCAGTTTTCTAGACAAAGTCCTCAACACTCCCACTGACAGCAGTGGGTTGGCTCTGTGACCACATCTAATGTCTCTGGGAACACTGAGTAGGGACTGCTGGCACTTCTCAGTACCTGTATGAACACAAACTACAAAGGCACGCTGTGCTGAAACACAGCCCCACGCAGGGCAGCACCTGTGCCAGCAGGAAGCTCTGCTGCGACAGGGCTTACAAGGAGCTCACTGCTCTGATTGTGTGGATGTGATCCTCCTTGAAAAGATGGGAGTAATTTTCTGCCTATGAAATGGTCTCTGTGTGGCAATTCAGAGCAGAGATGTTGTGTAACAGCAAGGGCCCCAGATGCCAGCGCACACCTGGCCCCCCTGGCACCCCCAGCGCGGCAGGAGCGGGACCGGCAGGGGCTGACGGCTCCTTACCTCAAAGCAGTAGTCTTGTCCCAGGATGCTACTGTGGACTGGCTTGATGACCACCTCCTCCTCCATACTGAGATCCAGAGCCTCAACAGCACTACTGGGACTGAGCAAGGACTCGTGGGAGCGCGATTCTTTCAGCCTCGGCATTAGATGGGATCTAGAGGAGAAAGGGAACACTGTCAGTGGATGCTCTGCTTCCCAGAGAAACTGTTCAGTCCATCTGTTAGCAACAACTGCACAATGTTCCTGGGACTTTTTTTGCCATGAGAAGAACAGGGCCTGCTACACTGCCTCATTTGTAATTTCTATTACAGGCTGTATGAGCAGTAAAACATTTTTTCCCCCAACTCTGATGCCGTCAGGAGTCTGTTATTATTGGTTTGTAGGCTGTGGGTCTCTGCACAGCTGAGTAAGTCTCTAAATGGCCACCACACCTGCTCAGCGAGACCTTCCAGGTGTGGGTACATCAGGGGGACCAGCTGGCCCCAGCACCAGGGTCTCATCAGCACCACCAGGCCCTGCAGCCCCTGCTGCTGAGCTCCCATGGTCCCAGAACCTCACCACCTGCACCCCGGACACAGCCAGCGCGGGGATCCACACTGTAACCAACAACCCGAGGGCTCGTGTGCTCTCTCCGATGGTTACACACATCCCGGGATGGGGACAGGGTGGAAAATAAGGCCATGATAGCCCTATCGACTGATCTAAATGCTCTGGAGTCCCACTGGCAGCATTTAGCAGCGGGGAGTCCACAGACAGCGAGCAGAGCACCATTTTTGAGACAGCCAATACAATCAATGGTGCTGTAACTCTTAAAGCAAAACCAGAGAGCTCAAGGGAGAGGGGAAAAAAAAAAAAAAAAAAGGAAGATAATTAAGTAGTCCCAGGGAAAACACAGCAAAACCAGGAAGTGGCAAGGGAAAAAAATAACTTGAGAGAAAAAGGGAGCAGCTGCTTTCTCTATGGCTTGCACCATGTCAATTGTTCCTACGCCAAAGCTCCGATGCCGGTAACTCTGACCTTTAAAACCCCTGGCAAGCACTTTAGGGGCTTCCAAAGAGACCAAGCGTCCCTGTCTACAAAGAGAGCGTGACGCCTTCTCCAAAGGCATGGAAGGACAGCAATAAGAGGAGTCTGTGATATTCTCAGCGTGGTTTTTCATGAGCAAAACAACAATGCTCCCAGTATACTCCCGGATTGCTCTGCTCTGTGTGTTGAATTCTGTTGTTCTCCAGAATAAAACTGACCAAAGCAGAGAGAAATGTCAACAGTGCATGCAAAATTCATCGCTTCCAGTGAATGACACGCCAGGCTGAATCTAGAAAACAGCCCAAGGAGATTCTAAGATAAAGGGCAGCAGAAGATAAACAGGTGCTTCTCTAGGTTTGCCATTAAGATTCAGGCCATGAATGAAGCCCCAGGTGCTGACAGAACTGCCTGCAGCTGGTTCTCTGGCTCAGCATGTTAAATGGGCAGCTCTGAGTGCCAGGGGCCACCCTCCTGGCCAGCAGCACGGCAGGACACCCAGCCTGGGGACACACTGCCCAGGGGCTTGGGGACAGCACCGTCCCCAGACACCCACCGAGGCGTCAGCCAGGACCAGCTGTGGTGGTACCTGCAGAACATCTGCAGAACAACCAACACCGCATCCTTCTGCAGGGACAACCCCCAGCCCTCAGACATTAAAAGCCCGGGGCTGGCAGAGCCCTGTGCTGGATCAGGAGCCGCAGCTTCCCAGCAAAGGCTCTCTGTGCCATTAGCGATTCTCTCAACTGCCCACTCACCCCGTATCTCTATGGTGAATAAATTGATCTTTAGGAACCCAGCACAGTCATTTCCCAGTACTTTGTGGCAATTTTACACTATTTTCACAGAAAAGGGTCCCTCTCCTTTTCCTCTGAATGGTACTGTAAATTAACTCTAATACAGGCAGACAGATCAAGTTACCTCAGGATGCTGAGTGCAGAACCAATATCCAGCAGCTCAAGAACTGACAATACAGACTGCTCCCCCAGTCCAGATAAGCCCTGAATCGAGGCATTTATGGTAAACCTTATTTCCATATTTTTTAGGATGAAATTAGAAAAGCTAGATAACCAAGCTGCAGTTGGTTATTTACTTGCATTCTTGTGTAGACAAATATAAATACTGATAATCTAAACCCACAGCTCAGGACTACATGCTCTCACACACATGTACATCACTGAACTCCACTGCTTCACACTGGCCTAAGAATTTTTGTTAAAATTAAAACAAATCAAGTCTATTTTTCATTTAAAACTACTGCAGCTGCAAGGCCACGGGTGGGAATGCAGATGTTCAACACGAAGGATTACCGGGGGGAGATTCTCAGGACGTATTATGCTCTCACCAGATTCAGCAAATGTGTATTTATATCCTTCCACGCTCTGCCAGTGCCTCTGGGAATCCTGAAATGAACGGGACTTTTTTAGGGAGGTTATTTGTCAGGTTCCTGCCTCGGCAGGACCTGCTCCCCCAGCATCTCTCCCACTCCTGAGCGGCCGATCGGATCCGACCCAGGTCAGCAGCAGACACATTTCTCACCAGATGCTGCTCTGTGCAGAGGGAGCGCTGCAGGTCTCAAATCAGCCCTAAAAACCCAGCATCTGTCTTTGTATCAAGAGCTAAGTGGGGAGATGTCGTTAATTAGAGACTCTCATTGGAAATCTTGGTGGCAGGGACGAGGGATCTCTGCCAGCTCAGCCCTGGTGAGCAGGATGAGCAGAGCCCCCTCCCAGGGCTCTGTCCCATCCCATCCCCCAGAGCTGGCCCCAACACTTCAGCCAGAGCAGCCCAGCACAGTCTGGGGTGGGCTGCAAACACCCTGGAGAGGGGTTACCCAGCACCTGCCTTCAAAGGTCCTTGCATTTTAATACCTGTTCCAGCCCAGAGAGCACTCATGTCGCTTGGTGACACGACATTTGCAGCAGGAGCCCATTTACAGGAACCCACAGGCTTCTCTTTGTACAGGGAGAGGCCATAAGCTGCTTTCCTGACTCCAAGAGCAGCATCCATAGGGACAGGGATACCAGAGTCCCTGCAAACCTGTGCTCCCCGTTAGCCATCCCACTCCTGAACAGTCAAACACACCCGGAACACCATTTGCCTACGGTGAACACACAATGACAGAGGTACTTGGTTCAAATTCATGTCCCTGCCATCACTGTTCAAGACACTGCCTGTGGGGCCATCCAATCTCCTGCTCCAATAACTCCCTGTGTATTCCAGGTCCCGTCCTGGTTTACGTCAGCTGATCTAATTCCAATCCTACACCTTTGTTTTAATATGGTGGGAACGGCCAGCTGCCCAGAGCCATCTCACAGCAGGAAACCCTCTTTCCAAACAGCACATTCTGTTCTTTTTGCCAAGGGCCCTTTTTTAATCCCTTTCTACTCGCCTAAAGTTCAGTTGAAATGAAGGGGGGAGGAAAAAAAAATCTCATAAAAGACCACATTAGTTCTAAAGAGAAATAACATTACTGCTACTGGCACTGACCTGGCGAGTCCTACAGAGCAGCAGCCACTCTGGTTATTAAAAAAAGAGCTTTGCTGCCCAAGAGCAATGGGAGAGGATTGTTGTGCTAAATAATAAAGTCATAAAACATTACCACGTGAAGGGATGTATCCCCTCTGCCTGCACCCTCCACAGCCAGGCTGTGACAGCACACCCAATCCAACCAGGGAAGATTTGGAGAAACAGGCATGAGGGACAATCCATCCTCTCCTCATACAACTCCAGTGCGGGGTTTTGAGCAATGGAGGCAGCAAACAGGGCCTCAAAGAGACAACCCTACTGGTTCTCATTTCACAGCCTCACCTGCCTGGAACCACCCAGCTGCTGCTCCTGTGGTTTTATGATGAAAACGTTCCTGGCTATTTTCGAGAGACAGAAACAAACAGGGAATCTGGCTGGCTAGCTGCAGAGGGATGGAGCAGACACAAAATGCAACACTGAAACACGAGGAAAAAACATAAAGAGCCTTTCTCAAATCTCCTACTGTTCTGCTCTGAGAGCACAAAAGCAGGTTGGAGAATTCTGAAGGAAGTCCAGGCACTAAGCTGAAGGTGTCCCACTAACACCAGCTGCAGAGCCAGCAGTGTGAATGCCCCCCCAGTGTCAGAGGGATCTGATCTCCTAAATTACAGGTTTGACTCTGTGACACGTCTCCTGGTCAGGAAAGGTTCCCTGTGTGCAGCTTTCCGAGGCTGGCAGCTCTTTTCTGTGACCAGCTGGGAGCAGGTTCCTTAGGGCAGCCCTGACCCTCTCCCTGGGATGTGCCCACTGCAGGGATCCTCCGTGCCCAAATGCAGCAGCACAGATCGTCACATCCACGTGCAGCATCGACAGAATTTAAATCTGTCTCCAGCCCAGGGATTAGGGGTTTGTTATGACTGAGAACAAAGTGCACAACTCCAGTAAATTGATCTGCAGCATCAGATGGGAGGATTTTAGCAGCCGCAGATGGGAGCAAATCACCCACCACCCTCTGCCGCCCCGCTGGGGCAGCCGGGGAGCTCTGCCCTGTGCCCACTGTCCCACCTGAGCCTCGCTGCTGCTGGTTCACACTGGGAATATGCTCTGCAGAGCTCAGACTGCTCCCATGGCTGCACTGCTTCCCACTCTCCTCCACAGCAGCTCTCCCCAGGGCTCAGCAGCAGCGCCCGGTGCCGACTTCCCGCTGACCTCCCGACCACTGCTGGGAGTTCTCATCCCTTCCTCCCCTGTGCCTCATCCTGCTTCAACCTAACAAATAAATACGAAAGTGATGTTATGGGAAAAACCACGAACAACAGCACAAGAGAACTTGCATGCTTCCAGAAGATGAAGCTTTTTTTTTTCCTGTAGGAGAGGAGGTGGGGATAAAGTCTCAGCACGCAGCAGCACATCCTTCTCCATGTTTTGCTACCCTGAACTTTCTCCTGCCGTTTCCTGAAGTCCAGCTGCTGATCTCTGCCTGGGAAACACTCCTCAACACACTCTCGATGAGAACCTGGCGTTATAGGTTACCCTTACTAAGGCAACACCTTCCCTGAGCAACACAAAGGACATGTAATTAAACTTATTAATGCCTGCCCTTGTTTTTAGACTGTTCTCAGTTTCAACTGGCAGCAGGACTTATTACATTCAAAAGGACTCTGTCAGCTCATACCAGATTACAAACATTGTTTTTGCCACAGCAAACCTGAACGATGTTTTTAACCCGTGACAATCACCTGAGCGTGGCTATTTGTTTGTTTAACAACGTGCCACTGGGAAATTTGTCAGTGGCAACCTGCGAGCCCAGCACAGTACAGCCAGCAAGGGCAACGACGGCATTTGCGACAAGATCTGAGGAAGAGCAAAAGCAAGGGAAGGGCACCAGGAGCAGGATGCAAAAGGTGATCAGAAATATATAACTGTGTTTCAGTCATCAAAAATGTTGTTAAGGAGCCGAGGAAGTACCTTCTCCCTCTTTCCCACGAGCACAATGGCACCAACACATTGCTTTTAACAGAAATAAACGCATATAAAAAAAATTACCTTTTCTTATCACATCAGCCTAAACCAGCCTAAGTAGTGCTGGATCTGGGGACATCTGATGCAAACAGCAGTGACAGATCCACCACTCCAATTTGGAGCCTGAGCCACAGCACAGCCCTGAGAACGAGTCGTTCCCACAGCACCGGCTCTGGAGCGAGCAGGGCCCCGAAAAACACCTGGAGCATGTCCATGGCAGCAGAAGCGTAGCCGGGATGTTGTGCTGCTGTGAGCACCGAGCCAGAGCCCCAGAGCCCCCCGCAGCACCCCCGGCGTGCTCCCAGCTCTACTCCGGGCTCACAACCTCCCACGGTGGGAAGAGGGTGGGGACGGAGGCTTTGATTTTCATCACTGAAATTTTGCGTAACAAGCCTGGAGGCGGAATCCGGACAAGGCGGCAAAGGCGAGGCAGGATCCGTCCTGCTGGACCAAACCACACGGAAATGGAGCCGCAAGGCCCATCCCCGCACCGCGGCTGCCGAGGGATGAAACGGACGCTGAAAACAAACCGCGAGCACACGGAGAGAGAGGACGAACATCCCCGGGCCGGGCGGGAGCCGCTGCCAGCCCCGGTCCCTCCAGCGCGGCGGCCTCCGCGCCCCGGCCCCGCTCCGCCCGGCCCCGCCGGGGCCGCCGTGCGGGACCAGCCCGGCCGGGGCGCGGGGACTTCGCCTTGTCCGCGCCGGAGCCGCGCTCCCCCCGGGCACCCC
>JAYRBT010000038.1:1900991-1941668 GCA_036023395.1 Myiotriccus ornatus
GGCCCCGCCGCCCCGCCCCGCCGCGGCCCATTGGCTGCGCTGTAGCTGGGCAGAGCGCCCCGGGCCCGCAGCGCGGGGGTGCGGGGGCATCGCCGTGCCCCGCGCACGGGGGTCCCGCCTCGCCCTCCCGCCGGCGCCCCGTGCCCCGCGGGGCCGCCCCCCGGCCGCGTCCCCGAGCCGCTCACCCCGCTCCGCATCCCGCCTGTCCCGCCCGCCGCCCTCATTCTGCTGTGATGAACCGCGGGGAGAACGCGGCTCTGCGGGCAGAAAGCCCGCGTCGTGCTGCCGCTGCCCCCGCAGCGTCCCCCGGCCCGGCAGCGGAGGGGAGGGACGGCGCCGCCCGCCCGCCCGCCCGTCCCTGCCCTCGGCCGCGCTCCGCATTCCTTTCCCGTTTGGGAGCCGAGTCACTGACCTTTGCAGCAGCGCGATCCACAGCAGGGAGTAGCGCCTGCAGCAGCAGCCGGCGGCCCCTGCGTGAGCCATGGTCCGCACCCCGCACGGGGCCAGCCCGCATCGGCGCGGGGCTCAGCGCGGGGCTCCCCGGGGGGCTCCGGGGCCGGGCGGCCTCAAGGAACGCGGGGCCCGGGGCTGCAGGTGAGCGGCAGAGGAGATGGGAGGCAGCGCAGAGGAGAGGGGGAGGCTGCACGGCATGGTCCCACTGTCCCGACTGCCACCATCCTCACCCAGCCCACGCCGACACGTTCCCAGAGCCAGACTGCTGCTGTCATCCTGGCGTATTCAAATGCCTCCATTACTCATCAAGAACAAAGTAGGACTATCTAGTAAATGAAAAACCAGCACATGGCACTGTCCCCTGCCTCTTACTGATGGCTGCTTCCTCTTCCACTTTTCAAAGGCTAGTGTCCATGTCTGCAGCAAGCCATAAATCCTCCAGCTCATGTGAGGCGGCTCCGGATCAGCGGAAAAGCCGACACCTGGGCTGCAAACGCTGGTCAGCATTGGAGGGGAAGACGAGAACAGAGGTAAACATCCCCAGGTGACAGGAGTACTCGGGGTTCCTCCACAGCATAGGAGAAGGAAGCAGGTCTCAGAGTGGGAGACGGGCAGCAGGTACAAGTCTCAGCTCCTGCAGGGACTCGCAAGCTGGATTCCCAGATGGACCATCCCTCTAGGCAGCACCACCGTGCACGGCGCTGTCAAACGAGTCAAAATTCGCAGGTTCTCTGCCCAGTTCTAGCACTAACTCCCTGCACAGCCTCACCCATGTGCCTCTCCTCCTCAGCCAGAGAGGTGCCCATGACCCTCTCACCTCCAAATGATCCAGAAAACATGAAGCAGGATTATTGCTGGGCTTCACTAACAAGGAGCTCTGTCTGTCACCTAAAGCCAGTAGGGTCCTTTCTTCCCTCCAGGGCAAACCAGTCCCCACCACGCTCCCAGGACAACGGCACCAGCTCACCAGCCAGGCTGGCAGCAAAATGCCCCAGTCATTGCCTGTCCCACCTTGCCTCCTTAGCAGAGAACATCCAGACCCCTTCCCCTTGCAGTCTGCAATCAGCGCTCTGGATTTAGCACATTTTGCCTCATTTTTGCCTCCCCCCATTCCGCCCGCCAGTGGTTTGAAGTTTTCTCACCCTTTCCTGGCAGATGCCACGCAGAGAGACAAGCTCGCTGTCCTTGATCTGCTTTTCAGGGCTTCTATAAAGTAGGGCACCAGCATCAACCCAGCGTCAGGTTTTTGATACATTGCTGGAGTAGCCAAAAATAATAACAGGCAGCTTCAGTCAATCTTTTCCTTCTCAAATCTGCAGCAGCAGCAGCACAGGGGTCCTTTGTGTGGCGGAGCAAAAAAGATGGTGCACGCCAGACTGCAATCCTGCTCAGCAATCCAGAGCCATTCCCGCCCGGAGCCGGGCTCCCCGCAGCTCCCGAGTCCTGCACGTGGCTCCTCAGCACAGAGCCCTTGCCTTGTGGGGTCCCCTCTCCCAAGCCATCCGTGGTTTCGCTCTCCCTATTTCCTTTAGCACCTTATCTCCCCGGCTGCTGTGAAACACTAAGGTCAAGTTACAGTTTTACCAAGCCTTTTATCTTTCTGGCAAGGCACGAAAATGCAGAACCTGAACTTTGGAACAAGCCCTCGCACCTGCAGTGGGTGGAGAGCGGAGCAGACCCAAGGCAGTGGGAGAAGGGATAATCCAGGTTCTCTGCAGCCCAGCAATGGAACTGGCTGTTGCACGGTCAGACACTTTATAGGAGCCTCTGGAAGGAAGTGCTGAACCCAACAAACATGTGCTTTGGCCTGTGCCCCCGCAGGAAGCCAGCTATCCTGGGAACTGTGGCAGCTCCAGCTGACGTAAGGACCCAGCACAGCTCTGCTGCAGCTTCCACACGACAGCAAAGACCAGCAGGGCCCAGCGAAAGAGCTCTGTCTGCTGGGAGCTCCCCAGTCGAATTCCCCCATCCCCAACCTGAAATTCCAGACGGTTTGTGCTGGACTGGGACACGAGCCAGGCATCAGGGGATGAAGTAAGGTTTAACCTTGCAGCCCCTGTGCTCTGTGGGTCTGTTGTGCTGCACATTGATTCTCCACACTCTCACCCTGGTGAATGACAACTGTGTTGTCCCAAAGTAATGCTGGGAAGTGCCCCTGCCCCATCGATCCCACTGGGCTCGGGATGGTGTCTGTAACACACAACCTTCTTGGGGCTCCAGCTCTGGAATGCACAGGCCATTCCTTGCCCCCTCCCTCTCCACAGCCCCTGGACTGAGTACCCGTGTGTGGCTCAGCAGGTACAGAAAAAAGCCAAAACTCTACAGACCAGGGCCTTGGGGACCACTTTGCCCCCTTCCCCAGGGAGTGCCAGGCAGTGAAGGAACCACATTCCACTGACTCAGTGTTCAAACACTGCTGCAGGGAACATCACTGCCACCGAGAAGAAACCTGTATGTTAAAGTACTCAGCTCCTTTTTATCCAAGCCAGGGCTTATCCAGCTTCCTTCCAGTAAACTCCTACCTCATCCCTCGCCAGCACAAGGTGGTGCTTCCCTGCAGAAACACCTGTTCTCTGTTTCAGCAGGTGATAACGCAGGTGTACGGCACAGCCAGAGCTCTGACTGTCACTGCAGTGCTGGCACCGTCCCTGGGCGCTGTACGTGACCTCCACCCCACCCCTTCTCCATATTTGCACCTCTTGTTCCTGATGGGATCCCAGCACCCACCCACCCACCCAGCTCACTGCTCAAGAAATGGCGTTTGGGAAAGGAAAGCTGCTGTGCCGGGTCAGAGGGCAGGTACACAGTTCCTTCCATGGGTTATTACAGGAAGTTTTCCATTCCCAGTTATTATTTGTATTATTTGTAGCCCTCTTTCCTTGGGTCATGTTTTCTCCTCTGGTCCCAGCCAGGCCTCCAGCAAAGCAACCTTTCCACACTCCTGCCATGTTTGCCTTTTGGAGCTATTAAACCCAGATATCTCTCACTTTTTATTGACTGTGAAGCCAGTGCTTTATGCTTTATGACCACGCTGTCTATCACTGGGAAACAAACAATTTTCTAATAACCTTCAAGAGTTAGCACTGGAAGGGATTGTGATTATCCAGATGTATTCTAAACTTACAGTTAAAACGAAATAACTGTTGATGTTGTAAAAGCACTTAATTTTATAAAGTGTGAACAGTCCCATATTCCAGCATAATTAACATTAACATACATGGAATTGCACAGTTGGCTGGCTGCTACTGGGTTGCTTCTCAAGCACTGGGGTGGGCACAGTCATTACTGTGGGGCTCCTGTGAAAAACTCCTCAATGCACTGCAGCCTATGGCACTGTCAAACAAGGTACAGATTTCTCTGCAGACATCACTAAACCGACTGTCAGGACTCCCAGAGTTCCTCCATCAAGCTGCATATTCCCACTGTCACTGCCACACAGCCCCACCATGTCCCCTTCACTGCACTTGTGGCTGATTATTTTGTCCTTTTGGCTCAGTTTCAGCAAAAAGGTAATTGGAGGCTGAAGGGCACAGAAATTACCCAGGCCTTGCACACTGCAGGAACAATGGCCAGAATAAACTGAGAAAAGATTCCTTCACCTGCTTCATGAAAACGTGCTCCATGACCCCCAGAGGAGCTGCAGTGACGGGGCAGAGTCGACTCGAGCACCCCTGAGAAATCAGGCACCGTACTGATAATGTTTCCACTGAAGGAATATTCCACTCTGACTCCAGCCACCTTTTACACCGTGTTCAGAGTGGCCAGACAGTGGATCTGACCGGCCAGTTTCTCTTTCTGCTTGTAATTAGCTTCACTTATCCACTCTGCTGAACAAGCATTAGACTCTCCTCTAGGAATGTAATCCCAATCACCAAGAAACCTGTCTTTACTGAGATGCCACTCATCTTTTCTGGGGGTTTTATTTAAAACAGAACATTGTCATTAGCAGCAGATTTTTCTAAACCTTTTTGTGAGGTCCCATTCCTGCAAACATCCACTATCATTCCGAGCGATTAGTCTCGCTTCAGAGACACCACTTAACATTCAACCACAATTTGAGCCAAGACATTTGCAGGAGTCAAGTTTTGAATTTCAAATCTAAACTACAGAGAGGTACCAGTGGCGAATGACTTTGAGCCTGACAAACACAAATAGATGTTTTAGCATCTAAACGACATTTTCCTGTGATTTGTCCTTCTGTCTAACAATACTGGCCCGTATAATGGCTTCAGTTTAATAGGGAAGAGCTGACTTTGAAGGCTAAATGATATTCTTCAACAAAATGATGTTCTTAAAAAGCAACATCCAAAGAAGGAAAAGTTTATAATCAGAATAAGGTTGGGGAAGTGTTATTCTGCTGCTGCTGAACTTTCCCATAAAGAAAAAAGAAGAAAGAAAGCTGAAAGCATTTTAAAGTTTGTTTTGATTGTGTTGTTTTAATCCATAGCTGGCACCAGGATATAAAGCTAATTTCTTCCAATTGCTATCTGCCTTCGAGCCAGATAGGTTTTAGTGTCTTTTAGGGATTTAAAGCACATCCTTCTCATGGGAGCCTTTTTTCAGATAGGATGAGAGGCTCACACCCATGAAGCTGGTGATTTCTCTGTGCCTCTCAGAGCTGTAACTGTAGGCCATCAGTCCAGGGACTGCACCCACTGTCCCCTGCTCTCCCCTGCCTCTGGCACCTTGAAGGAGACAGAAGCCCTTGGGAAGACACAGAATATTTCTGCAGCCTGGCAGCACAGGGCAAAGGCAAACTGCAAGCACCGAGGAATGCTGAAGGCAGACCCAGAGCTGGTGCCCATTCCCAGCCCAGTCCCTCTCCCTGGGCTGGGAGGAAGCTCCGAGCCCCCTCCTCCTGCCAGCCTGGGGCTTCTCCTTCTGGAGTGCCTTCCACATCCAGACACCAACAGAAACCGGGAATACCGACACAGGGACCTCAGCACCTCCACTAACAGCCACATCCATACCAAAAATACAGGTGGGAAAAGGAAATATTCCCACTGCTAGCCCCTTTCCAGGAATGACCCGTTTGTTTCTCCTGGAGCAGCGTGAGGTACAGCTCTGCACCAGACCCGGGTCAGCCCCAGCGCCCCCCTGGACCACCTTGCTTCTTGCCATTCCAGACTGCATAACCAGGAATTAATCTTGGCAATCCTGGGGTGCACTGCATCACTTCTCCAGCTCATTTTTCTAAGTGCAAGTATCATTACTGCACACTTCATGCAATGCCAAGGGCAGCTACTTCCAGAGCTGATGTTAAAATTGTTATTAAAACTTACAAACTGTGAAAAACTCTTATATTAAAAAAAAAGTCCAAATCCTGGCACTGCCCTAAATTAAATTACAGCTGTGAGCTGCCAGGGGTACCTGGATAAGCACAGAGCCAGGCGTGCGTGCAGTCCTTATCCACAGCCCACACCTGCTGCTCCCTCCTGGAAGTGCCACTAATGAACACCCTGTACAGCCCACAGGGTTCCAGATAAGGGAAAGGTCAGAGTGATGGCTCAGAGTGAGGACCAGACTGAACGGGGTTCATAAATAACAACCCCATTTTAAACCCAAAATTAATTTTTTCAATACATTAGGGCAAGTGAGCTTTCCTCCAGCTCAGACAATGCAGCTTTCCCTGGATATGGACTGCTGGCAGGAGGAGGAGGAGGAGGCACATGTGCTCAGGAATCAATGCTAATACCCTCAAAAATTAATCTCTGAAAATTGCTTCAATGGAATAGAAACGATTTCAAATAAATCTCTGTATAGCAAGAACTGATCGAGTATCACAGTGATACCTGGAGTAAGTACAGAGGGGAAAAAAAACAGGTTTTGTCTTTTTGTAGCACAGGGTCGGCGTGGCCACTCTGCCTTTGTGTGCCTCAGTTTGCCTGCTGTGGACAGGGGCTGGTGCACCAGGGAATCTGTGAAAGCTGCTGGGGTCTGCTAAGAGCTAATCAGGGTTACACAGGGTGGATGGAAACACTGACTATTCTACTTGAAATGAGAGTCATGGTTTGGATTTCAAGATGCAGCCGGGATGGCTCTCTCCAGGGAAGGGAGGGACGGGCTCTTATCGCAGCCATGGGGAGCGTGTTGGACTCAGAATGTGTTTCTGAATGCCAATGTCTGTGCAGATTGTGCCTTCTGGTACCTGCAGGACAAAGCCAGCCATGGTGGCAACAAGCTCTGCAGATCTAAATCAGACCTCAGAAGAACAAAGTCTCTCAGCCCGGCTGAATAACATATTAATTAAAAGAAGACAATGAGCAGCGTGTCAGCTCTGCTGCTGAGAATTCAGCCAGGGAGCTGCAGACCTGCAGCCCCCCCTTTGCTCCACCTGAGCCGTTCCCGTGGGGCTGCTGAGCTTCCAGGGGCTCCTGCTGCCCCTGCAGCCAGCCCACACCTCTGCACAGATCCTGGGCAGGGGACCCCGAGCCTGCCTGCCAGCAACAGGAAAAGGGGCAGCAGAGCCATCCACTGCAGGGCAGCCCAGACCCAGCAGATCTGCCTGACCAGAAACACTTTTTCCATCCTCTGGATGGGACATGGATGTTCCTGAATGAGCTCTCTGCACGGATATCTCCACCCTCATCTTCTACACTGGGGAGCCAGAAGGGAGCTTGAGCCAAAGCTTCACAGTGGGGAGGGAATGGAGGCAGGAGCAGGGGCAGGGCTGAGCCCCAGTTCAGTGGCTGTACAGCAGAAGCAACTTCCTTTTGTAACCAAGCTATTTTAAATCAATCTAGTCAGACAGATGCAAAGCACTGAGACAGATGCACTGAAACTGGTTTGATCCTTGCCTGAACAGGATTAACTTGCTTCAGTTATTAACCAAATTAAACCCCAGCTCATCATCATTGCAAAAATGACTGTATTTTACACTCGGTTGCGTGGAATTTTTGTAGAGGCAGAACCTGGGAGGGTTTTCCTTTGTGGTAGGTGTTCAGGGTCACCACAGAGCTCCCCACAGCCCAGCCTGGCCTCAGATAACTCCTTGAGGTAGATCTGTGCCTGTCTCACCTGCAATTTTACTCCATTCCTAATGCCTAAACCTACATTTTAGGCCATTAGGCTGTACTGATCACAGGAAGAGTTAAAACTATTCAGACACACGAAGAGCCTGAGCTGATGCAAGTAGATTGAGTTAAAATAAACACAGTTGGATGGACCCCTCTTTTCCTGCAGATCCAGACGGGATTCACTCCTTGCTCACAGTCCTGGCTCTGCCTTTTCCACAAAGCCACTGTCTTTGCTCTGTGGTTCCCAACTCTGCAGGGTTAAATCTGCAAAGTGGAACCCAAAAATTTTTAGTTTACTTTCTTCTGAGAAAATGCAAAATGTTTGGATCCGGAAAGTTAGGGTTTAGATTTTATTCTTATATTTAAGTTTTTAAAACACCAATTTCCACAAATATTTTTTTCTTACTCTGGTGGAATATAAAACCATCATCCAAGAGAGAAGAGCTGACAACCCCCTCTGCCCTGCTGCCCATCCGCTGAACTGCCGCTATGCCAGTGCACTAAACCACTTTTTCTTATCCTGACAGATGCTGAGCTTAGGTCAAATCCCTGGGAATACGTGGGGCCAGCGTATGCTCTCACAAACAAAATTGCAATCTGCTCCTGAGCTGATGAGGCTGCCCTGGATTTACACCAGCACAGCTAAACGTGCTCCGTGTGCAGGGTGTGTGGCCGTGGGCACCCGTGGCTGATGGGCAGAGCAGGGGATGTGCCTGCTCTGATCAGAAATCAGATGAGGTAAAGAGAAAGGACAGGGTGTGATGGGCCATGGAGTCCCCACCCAGCCTGGTGACATCTCTGTCACGATGGGAAAGTTTAACCAGCCCAGGCTGTGCCGGTGCCGGACTCCCATCGGCTGCTGGAGCAGTGATTGACTCTGGTCACACCAGCTGTAAATCCATAAATCAGAACCTGCTGCACTTGGGGAGGCAGCTGACAGACTGCGAGGTTTAAGTGACTAGAAAGATTCGAGTCCTTCCCCGAGCAGGGCTGTGCTGGCCCAGGGCTGCCAGCTAAGGACTGAACTAGGGCAGGGCTAAGCCAGAACGGCCCCAAAAGCAGGAGGCTGAACTCCAGGGTTCAGCTCTGCAAATCCCTGCCCAACATCCACCACCCTCACTCTGCCGCTCCCAGCCCCTGCCACCCCTCTCCTCGGTCCCTGCACCTCTTTTCCTGCCCCACACTCAATCAGATGGGAACACGCAGAGAAGGCTTAGAACTAAAAATAAGCTACAAGTGCTGCCCAAGATGAAGGTGAGACCTGCAGCAACCCCAGGGAGGGGTAGGGAAGGGAGGGAGAGAGGACATGCAGCATCCCAGGGAGGGGTAGGGCAGGGAGGCAGCAGGCTCCCACTGGTCCTGGATGGCCCAGATGCCATGGCCAGCACCGGAGCAAGGAAGACAGAGGGGAGAGCAGCAGGTGGTGGCCTGGTGGGCAGTGAGGGGGCAGAGCCCGGGCACCTCCCAGAGCCAGGGCTCAGCGGGACTCACCTCGCTCCAGTGCCATGGCCCAGCTGGCTGTGCCTCCGCTCCCTGCCAGCCTCCAGGAGAGAGCCTGGGTGCCTTTATATGCCATCACCAAAACTGAAAGCACCAACTTAGTTTCCAGATGAGCAACAGTGCCCTGAACAAAGCAAAAGTCCAGGATCCCGATCCCCAGGCTTCTGATGTCACCATCCTGCATGAGCAGCATAAAGCCTAAAATGGCTTCATAAAAACGCTGGGGATGTTTAAAAAGTAGGTGCTGTGTGGCCCTGTAATGTAGTGTCTTCTCCAGGACAGGACTGCCCCCTGCCATGTCCTGCTGTCCCTGTTACAGGCAGGGGCAGGGCAGGATTCCTCCAGGGGCACACTGGCACAGCCAAACGCAGGTGATTCTGCTGAAGCTCCCAAACAATTCAGGTGAAAGTGGAGCTCTTTTCAGCAAGAGCTGTGCCACCTCCCCATCCAGGAGCCCGCCCACTGCCCCCCAGACAGGTGTCCCTGCCCAGGCTGCTGCCCAAGGATACGTGGGGCTGTTACCCCACGGATAGGTGGGGTACCCACGTTGTGCCCCAGGGGGTTGTTGTACCCCCACATGGGGTTACAAGGGGGGGATGGTCTTGGGGGACCTCACCCAGTGCCACTTCTCCAGTGCTGCTCAGAAGCAGCAGCCTGGCCATCCCAGTCCACACTGGTTTCCCGCTGTGAGGTGAAAAGCTTCCTTTCCTGTGCTCAGCCTCCAGTACCTCTGCTCTGCCTGGCTGGGTTTGTAGCTCCCTGACTTCATCCTCCAGCCCAGCATAACACTGCCAGCTCCTGAATCCCAGACACACACACACACTCCCCCCACTCAGCCCCAGCCCCAGCGGGGAATGGTCCCTCTGGAGCTGTCACGTGCGGTGTGATTCACGCCGGGCTGTGCACGTGTGTCAGCACTGCCCTTCCATGAGGAAATCAGCAGCTTGTCAACAGGAATTACACAAACGGACCCTGGCTGGGGGTGAGTAACTGAGCATGTTCTGTGACTAAGTCACTGCATAACCTCCAGTCATATCTCATTTACAGGGCACAAGGGTGACAGTTCAGACTGCTGGGCTCGGAGCTGGGACAGGGACAGGGACAGCACTGGCACAGCGCTGACTTCTGAGACACTAAAACAACTGCCAAGGGACAAAAATGTCCCACGGTTTCTTCACTTCTGTGCACAAGTGATGAGGGGCTGGCTGGCTGATGCAGGGTGAAGCAGGGATAACACTAGAGGATCCTCCCTGGGATGAGGGATGGGTTAAGTGCTCTGTGCTCTCTAACCTACAGCTCCTGCAAAGTCCAGACGCACCAGCAGCTGCCACACAGAATATAGAGAATTTGGGAAAAGCTGCCAAGCACCTTCTCTCTCAAGTGCCCACAACGCTCACGTCCATATTACAAATGATGGGATAGTAACTTAGATTCTTTGTTTAAGGATTTTTTTTGGTTTAGTTTTAGTGTTTTATAAAGAGATTAGTGTTGGAGGAAAGTTCAGGAAGCTCCAAGGCTGAACACTGTTTTTTGGGAGGAGGCAATAAAAAACCACCTGCATGAGGTTGATTTGAGATTCCTGAGTACAGCCTTGGCCTACCTCTGACATGTGGCTTCCCTTATTCTATCCCTTATACACTTTATTACCTTATGCACTCTAAGAAACAAAATTACTTTTTAATTCCTTTGCCTATAGAAGTGTGAAAGCAGCTTCTTCATAAATCCAGTGAGATCCCAAGTGGAGCCAGGAAGCCACTTGAGTTGTGCACCATAAACACTTCCACGATGTGAATTAATAAGTCTCTCTGAGGATTGGGAAGTGTGCCACATGCAGCATTTCTGAGTCCACAGCCCTTTTATCTAAGTTGTTTTTTTCCTTTATCCTTGTCTCACTCCATGACAGTTCTGAGATTTTTGGCATCCAAACTGCAGCCTGGCTTGTCAAGCTAAACATCAACAGAGCCTTTATATGTACGTGAGAAATGAGAGTAGAGACAAAAATAGTTATTAACTCTGCTTTTAGAATACTGAACAAGCGAAATGGCTGTGTGCCCGTGGAGGAAGGGGCCTGGAGCAGTTCTGATCCACATCTGTTCAACACTGTCCAGTTGTTGGCTCCAGCGGAGCCACTCCCCGGGCCGGATGGGAGGACTTTCCTCCTCCGCTCTGTTCTGTTCCCCCAGCAAGGCTGTGTTTGGGCTGTGACCACATTAGCAGGTAGCAAAGAGCACATCTGAAGTGGAAGGCCTGGTGCTGCCCTGTCTGCACCCCGGGGAGGGGAGGTGGCTGCTCCTGCAGCACATCGGTGGGTTTGGCTCCTGCCGGGAACACTCCACGCACCGGGACGGCCCCGTGGTGCAGACCAAGCCCCGTGTGGGGGGACAACAGGGAGAGTCAGCTGAGAAACACATGCCCAATCCACCCTGTGACACTGGCATGGACCCTCTGAGAGCCCTCAGCATTCCAAGTGGGAGCCACGTCCATGCCTTGGCCCTCGGAGGCTGTGCAGGGACTGTGCTTCCAGCACAGCGACACTCCCTCCTCTCAATCACATCCAGACAAACTGTTTCTCAGAGACCATCCCAGCTTGCTGCAAACACTAAAACAAGTCTGGAAACACTGGGGACGCTGGACTCCATTAAAAAGAGGTGCTCCATGCCAAGGCTGAGACAACAGGAATGTGACCCAGCGGGACTGGCTTGGCTTGCAAATGGCTCGTGGACAAAGCTCGCTCTTTCTCCCTTGCTTTTCACTGCTGCCAAGCAGGGCCTCGCTCCCTTCATTCTGGCAAGTGTCTTAGGTAAAATGTACAAGAATTTCCCTCCATGGAGTGAATTTTAGAGGAGAAATTGGAAAATGGTGCTGGGTGACCAGCTGGAGTTCAGCAAAGTGCTGGAGCAAAGTCCTGCAAAACTACTATGGATGGCAGAAGAGCTGGCCCAGGACTGTGGGATGCTGCAATACCTGTGCCACACTTACAAGAAATTTTAATTATAAACAGGAATAATAGGCATGGTCCAGATCCTCATACACCGTGTAGTGCTTTCTCCTCACTTTGAAAAAAAGCCACTAAAACCAGAGATGTTCAGCACCCATTATAACACTGCTAAAAACTCCAGCTCCTTTGGCAATTACTATAAAATACTTGCAGGCAGTTTTTAAAGGCATTAGTGAGATAAAATGAAGAAAAGAAATACTGCTGTTGAGAGGTATGTTAACCATTTGCCTTATCATCCAGCCACTTTATTTTAATGAGGTTTGTTTTACTTCTGCTATTTGCTTTGTCACACAGTGCAAGCGTCTGAGTATTTCTGGGGGAGATAAATGACTTTTGAGCAGGTGGGGCCGGGAGTGCTGCGGGCTGTGGATGCCAGCCAGGCTGGGCACACTGGAAATGCAGTTGTCACTCATGCCCTGTGTCACTGTGGGCAAGCAAAGCCTCTGCTTCCATCACACCAAAGCTCTGAGGGCTGTAGATCAGAGGCGTTTGGAGAGAGCCACATGTCGATCCCGCGAGTGGGAACACGGCTACAGGAGTTTTATTTATGGTGATATTAAATATGCAACAATCATTCCCCAACATCAGAGTAATAAACATCACTGCTCCATCTGATCTGGAATCAGCAAGCATGCTTCTCACATTCACAGGGAGAGACAAAATGCTAAATTATTTATGCTTTGACTATGAACAAATAGAGAGAAATAAGTGAATTCGGTACAATGCAACAGAGTAGATTCGGGGCTGATTATTGTACATCCTTCAATCAAAACAGACTCTGTCATTTCTCTAAACAGTTGTTTCTCCTCCAAAAAAAGTGGGTTAAGGCAGTCTAATTGAGGGATCAGCAGAACAATTTCTGACAAGTTTTTTCAGATCTGACTTCCTATGCACAACCACCGCCCCTCTCAGTCCCTGAGTGTTTATCAGGATACAGCACCAGCCACAGCAATCCCATAGGAAAGCAGGAGCTGACTGACTTCCCAGGACATGAGAAGATCCAGCTGGTTGACAGGAGCAAATGTATTCCCAACTATGTTTTACAAAAACTTTTAAACCAAAACAATTCGATGTGGTCACCAAGTACCAAAGCAGCAGAGGAAGACCCCGAATTGGGCCATTCTGCCTCATATTTGCACTTCTTACCATGTGACAAACTGTTCAAAGCCAGGCTCAGTCCATCTCTAATGATTTCTGCTCCACCCTGTTCATTACAGAGTGGAACAACCCTGCAAATGCCAGTCAGAAGTCACGGAGTTGTCACCTGGCCATAAACCGCCGCCTCCACACGGCGCTGCCTTCGCCATGTACGGGCAGGAGGCACAGGACCTGCCCAGCCCTGGGAGCAGGCTGCTGGCTCTGGCAGTGCCTCCCAGGGGAGGACAGGCATTTCTGAGCCCTGTCCCTCAGCCAGTGGCCAAAGGGGAGCCCCGAGCCCCCAGCACAGGGCTCTGGCCCCGCAGGTCATGCAGGGGGACATGGTCCCCCACCACACTGTGCTGGGCCCAGCAAGTCACTGCAAGGACAACAAACATCCTAAATCCAGTGCTTTCACTGTACCTGCACAGGTCTCTGTATGTTTATTCAACACTTCCCTGCCCATACAGAAGGCTGAAAACACCAGCACAGCAGTGAACTCATTTATGATCATTACAGCGATTATCCAAGGAGGGCTGGGAAGTTTCGGGGTGGTTGTGCAAGGCTGGGGAGCTGCAGACCAAGGGTTCTCCCCCCATTCCCAGCCCCAGCTGTGGGAAGAGGAGGAGTTCTCTGGATGTGGAGTGTATGGCCGTGCTGAGCCTCAGCCCTGCCACTGACGGATTTTAAACATCCCAGGAAGCTCAGTCTTTAAGTGAATGAATCAAAGACACTCCAGAGCTGCACAGACACCTCCCTACTTTCCATATAAATGCAGGATCACTATTACACCTTCGCGCTGCCCTGAGACCTGCGGCCAGAATTAGCCCATGTTTGCCATGCCCCACTGACATTTCAAGCTTGGCAGGTATAAAAATCCACAGGGAAAGTGGTGCAACTGCAGGAGGAATGACAAGAATTCTGGGACAGCAATGCCCTCAGAGCCTGATTTTCAGCAGCCACCTCAAGCCCTCTGCTACCCACATGTGTGTGCATGTGATAGGGAAGGGGATGAGATGGGAAAGAGGGGATGAGAGCTGTCCTTCAATTTCTCAACAGTTTCTTAACTTAAATCCTTCATTCTGAGTTTAAGTACTAAATCAGGCTCAAGGAAGGAAAAACTTAATTAATCAGAGGTAGCCAAGTTCAAAGTGCGCCTGGGGTCGGCTTTATTACTCCTTCACTTTGGAGGTGCAGGGTTTATGAATAATCCCTGTCTGCTGCAGAATGACAACTATGTGGTGCCTTGTATTATTTCCTGGCAGTAACTAAGTTTGAAGGTCTCCTTTCCTTCCACTCATCTTTTTAAAGTTTAATATTGCCACAGAAATCTAACCGAGGGCCATATATAGCACAAGGGTTTAAAATACCACGTACAGCCTGGTGACACCACGTACCAGCTCCACATTGTACCTTGCACACTCCCCTCACCACGGTTTTGATCCCAGTGAAACTGGGAATTACTGGACATGAGCAAGGGCTGTGTGTCCTGAGGTAACAGGCCAAGGAAGCCCACTGTCATCCGCTTGTTGAGTATCTCCACATCCATAAATCTGCTGCTCAACGCAGGGAACCAAATCATCATAACAAACACTTGATTATCTTCATAACAAACACTTGATTATCCACATGGATAGAATCACTCAGGAATTTAACCAATACCAACAGCCATCAATTACCTGATTAAACACCAGTAATGTTAACACCATCAAAAGCAGAATCAGGTCTTTGTGGAGCATCCCCTGTGCCCACCTCTGCCCAGGGGACTGACCAGTTCAAGAGGGTGGAGGGATGTCCCCTGCTGGGTCACCTCGCTCGATGCTGGAGTGTTGCGACACTCAGCCTGTTCAGCCTGCCAGGAAAGGCTGAGGGGCACGAGGACTGGGCACACTCCAGAGCCAGGACGTGAGAGGGACAAGAGCTGCTCAAGCTGCAGGACAGCACTAGTGAAACAAGTGGCTCAAAGCTGTCTGTGAATAGATTCAGGCCTGGAAATCGGGAGAGGGCTTTTAACTGCCAGAGGAGTGAAATCCAAGATGAGGAGGAGGGAGAACGGGGGAATAAACCTCAGTGATGTCAGATGGAGAAAATATGGTTATGAAGGATATTCCAAAACATGGCCATCAGGAACAGAACAGGTCTGGAACTGTTGAACAAGGAGGTCCCTTCTGGTCATACGGAAAAGGGCCCGGCTGGTCTAATGACTTCCTGAGCCTGATGATTTCTTTGGCCCGTACAGACACACAGCCAGCTCCTGGATATCCCTCCTGGAGCTCTGGTGAGGAAGGACAAGTTGAGGCAGAGGTATCCAAGCACAACAGCTGCTCCCAACCACCACAGCAGCCCTGGCAAGGCAGGGCAGATTAGGACGATCCGGGAGGCTGCGGCCATCCCATGTGGGGCTGGATTAGCTCCCGCCTGTCCCACCGGCAGGAGTGAGCACACTGACAGAGAGCCCCCCTCCCACCAGCCCCACCACGGGACAGGGGTGGCTGGTCCCCAGCCAGGACAAGGCAGGTGCCCTGGGCTCCCTGAGGGCTCCCACAGTGCCCTGTGCTGGGATCCCTGCCAAGACCAGCATCTTCCAGGGAAACATCTGTTGGGCCTGGGACGGTGAGTTCCACCCCATGCCTAAACAGTAAAGCCAGCATTTAGTTCCTTCAGCTCCACACCAAGTATCTCATTTCAATTTAATTTCACAGTTGTAATGGATTTTTCAAAAATATTCAAGAACATATTTACTTTCCAACATCTTATTTCCTTTCACATTTGAAAAAACTTTCTATCTAATCCCTCAAGTCATCCTACAGTCTGAATAATTTCAGGTTTTTAATCAATAGCTGTCAGACTTGTCAAATTACTTTAGGGACCACAAAGCAATTTTTAAACATTCATAAACCCTCGTAGAACAGTTAAGTGCACTGAATTTTAAAAGAAAGAGGAACTGAATAACACTGATCAAATAGGATTATATTCTGGCAAATTATAAATTAGTTTTTTTATGAATCATCTCACAGCTACTTATCTAGTGTCAGGCTTCTTCTGCTCCAGGAAGAAGTGACTGTTCACCTCTGGAGAAAGAAGCCTTTTCTCTCCTGCCTCTGACCCTCCTAAGCAGGAACAGGGTGCAACGCTTTTCCTGTTGTCCTTTTCAAAAGCAACATCATCACCTAGCCAGCTACCCTGGGGTTCTCTCCATCATCCTCCTGCCTGGGCCAGAGATGGCCAAGCTGCTGCTCTGAAGCTCTACAAATGCATCTTGGCTCCTGGCATCCTTCCCAACCCTGTCTTTGCTTCCCAGTGTGCTTCTGGCATGTGAATCTGTCTGACATGTCAGTCTAGAAATGAGGGTCGCCAAAAGTTCTCAATTTATTGGACATCTGTACCAAACCACAGCTTGAACCCTTTATGGGGAGGATTTTCCACACTGCACAAAGTCAAATCTGAGGTGAGTGTGGGAGCCTGTCCTGCTGTTGCCTGTTCTGTGCTTGTTCTGGGAGTAGAGATAAAGAATGTCTGAAGAAGTCAAACATGTTTATCCAGAAATGACTTTACACACAACAGTCCCACGTCACCATCGCAGCGTCTTTCTTAAATTTGAGGGATGTGGCCTGAATAGGGAGGGGAAAAAAAAAAAAGCTTCATAGCTACACCAAGAATGCTGGAAGACTTCCAGGAAAAAGTACAGCCCAGATCAAAGACAAGCTGAAGGATGCTCAGAAGAAAGGAACGTCTGGCTGGCCACATACAGACTAACAAGCCTCCATCCTCCTCCTTCCAGCAGAACTGACTCCTCAGAACCACCCCAAACACACCTGTGCTGCTCCCCCTCCCCTGGCAGGTCGTGTCTCTCCTTGCTTCAAGAAGGAGCCCGCAGGGAGCCTCAGCCCGTGGGGCTGTGCTGAGGAAGGAGCTGGGCCCTGCCCGTGGCACTGGATGCACCAGGACATTCCTGGGCCTTGGCTGCTGCAGACAGGAGGGGCCAGGACAGTGTTTTCCTGAGGAAGAGCTGTCAGCAGGAGAGATCACTGCTCAGGCAGGGCTGTGGGAGCAGGACACGTCCTGCCTGCTCCAGGCAGGACAGGGGGGTGCTGAGGTGCCACAGACAGGCAATCTGCTGCTGCCTCACAGCCAGCACAGAGCCAGCCAGGAACCAGGGCACAGGCCTCCAAAGTCCTCCTCTGGAATGCTTTACCTTCTCCTATGCCCTGCTGCAGAACTGCCAGCTCTGCTCCCACCCCACAGCCTGCGGCCGAGTGGGGCATTGAACACCCCTGGCTCTGCATGTGCTGCACGTGCCCTCTGCCAGAGATGTGCAGTTTTGTCTGTAAAGCCCCTAAACACCAAACAATGGCTGCTTTTAACCTCTACACCGGTTTCTGGTTTCCCGAAGGACTCCTGCTGTTGCCACCCCCATCAGCTCAGCTCTGACAGCGACAGGGGAGCCCTGTCCTTCCCTCCCGTCCCGACAGCCCGCAGCTGCCACACGCCAGCCCCGGCACAAGTGCCCCGGGGCAGGATCTCCAGCAAACACGGATCTGTGACATCCAGCTGACCTACTTTTGACAAAGGCTCCATGTCCAAGCCATGGCTCAGGGAGCTGAACCTGTCCCGGCTTTGGGAAGACTTGCTCCTGGAGCCCAGGTGGCCAACATCTGCCCCAGCTGCTCCCTCAGCTTCAGCTGGGGCCGGGCATGATTCACACAGACAGCTCTGAGCAGGAGCTGGGGAAGGGGAGCGTAGGAACTGCTTGCTAGTCCAATTCAGACGGAAACGTGGGATGTCTGACTGATTCACAGTTGCTTATTTTTGTAGTTCAAGCTGAAGATGCAAAAATTTTTCTCAATGAGAACATCTCAGCAAGTTCCGATGTTTTCAAGCTTGCTTTGCTTTTCCGAGTGAGGTGCTTAGTGGGTTTGTCAAGCTCGACATCACAGACATCAAAAACCTGATCTTCTCATTCAGCTTTTTCTGTATTTAGCTTCTTTGCCTGCATTTGGCTTTTCCCCCCCCTGCATTTAGCACTTATTGCTGTCTGCCCAGTAAGCCAGAAAGCCAAACACACCTCAGCAGGCTGTGCTAACATACAACAGCTCACACAAACACACGTGCAATTACATGTGTTGACTGTTCTAGGCCAGAACAGGCTCAAGACCTAAAACACCCAGTAAACAATGATAAATCTAAATAAACAGGAACAGGACACCCAGCAGAGAAGTTCAGCATAAATGATGGACCAGCTTTTCCTTTCAACTGAAATGATTAACCCCCTGAATTACACTTGATAAGGATTCAAACATTTCATTACTTTGCGTTAGTAATAATAATAAAATCGAAGTGCTTTTTGTCATGAGATACCTTGCCCAGGGATTTGTTAAAGAACATTTAATTACAGGGCTATTTCATTAAATGTAAAATTTAAGCTGAAGACAAGAGGCTGTGATTTGTGGGAAAAAAAAGTAACAGTGAAAAAGAGGCACTTACAGGGTCCAAAAGGAGATAAACACCCTAAAAGAAGCACTGAAGAGCAAATTCTCATATTCAGAGAAAGAAACCTTCCTGGGACCCCCAGGACAAAAAACAAAGGGAAGAGGACTGAACAAAACACAACCAGACCAGGGGGAGAAAGCTCCACAAATTGAATAAGAAAGTTGAAACAAGTACTTCAGACATGAATTTTGGGCTGACTACAGTGCCCTCGACCTGTTTCCCCATCAGCTGGGTGCGTGTCCTTCCCCAGGAGGGTAAACCACAGGCAGCACAGAGGCAGGAGCTGCCCACGCCACCACCCCGCTGTCCTGGATTCCCCCGCTGCTCCTGGATCTGCCCTCCTGCACCCACAGCAGAGGAAGGCTCTGGGAGAGCTGAGTGTTTGTTTTCCAACAGCTTGTCCTTATCTGTATCTGTGGAAGCATTTCAGAAACTCCATCAGTGCCTCAGGGAGCTGTGGGAGTGGGAGCTGGGAATGGCTCAGGAACTGGCCGGAGCAGTTCAGCTCCTGCATGTGGAGGGGTGGGAGCAGATCAAATCCCACCTCCCCTCAGTCCCAAGGTGAGTGGGAAGAGAAAAAATATCAAACAGAAAAGCTTGGATCTGTCTGAATGCATTGGGTTTCTCTTAAGCCAGGCTGTACCTTCTCCTTCCAGAGCGTTTTCCTACACCTGCCAATGCAGTCTTTTTCCTTTTAAATAGTCGGTGCTGCTTCCAAACTGTGTCTGCAACACTTCCAAAACTGACAGTTTCCCTAACATGAAAAATAAAACCCATCCTGAATTAATAATGGCCCCCAAACCCTTTACTGTCGTGCTGGCACAGTGTTGCCCCTAAATATCCCCAAGAGCCATTTAATCTGTACCTGCCGGCTCCAGGCGCCTCTCGGAGCCCAGCTGTGGGACTGGGACTAAATGGACTCCCCACCCAGCTGGGCTTCTGTGAGCACTGGTGTTAATGGACAGAAACACCCACTGCTTTCAGAGCTGTAAGTGCTTTTCACAGCTGAGTAACTCTGGGCCCCACCAGCCGGGGTACGGCTGCGGTGGGAAATACGACGGGAAAAATGCCATTCACCTCCTGGAAGTTCAGTGCTTGTCATCGCCTGTAACAGGATGCTCCGAAGGGAGATCAACCACCAACACAGAAAAATTGGGACATGTTTTTAAACTCCACCGAAATGCTCGATGGTCTGGGAAGGTTTCTGGTGGAAAAGTGGAGAAAATGCCATATAAAGTGGTCAAATATGTGGCCAGTCTGGCCGAGGAGCGAATTCCAGCATGGCACTGCCCAGACAGGTGGGCAGGGCTGGGAGGTCCAAGACCACGTGAGTTATCCAGTGCTACACCTCATTCCTCTCATTAAACAAGAAACCTGGTTTAGGAATAGAGTTCCATGGAAATACTGTGAGGTCTGGCCTTAATATGCTCAGGTTTATAATTAACACCAACTTTAGTGTCTCTGCAGGCGAAGGGGTCTCTGGGGTCCTTGATCAGGGAATAATTCTGGACTGCTGGTGTGTTACAGCTGTACATGTAGCAGGAGCTCAAGGCTCCAACAGTTTGGTTCTAAAGTACTTTCAGGGGATCTAAAAAGACTTTTAGAGGATCGGGAGTGCAGAGAGCAGGCACAGGGTCTCAGTGTTCCATAAGGCTGCCAGGGCAGTGGAGAGCCTTGAGCATCATTTCTAACCAGCTCCTGACTAAGCAGGAGGAAGAAGCAGAGATGGAAAATACCCTGAGGTTATCAGATGGTGTTTAAAAAAAAAGAGGTTCCATTGAGAAACTACTGCTGGGATTTGATTAGCTGCCATTCCCATTGGCATTTCTGGGAAATTTCCTCTTTATAAATAAAATATATTTTAAAGTAAAATGCCTCGCTTCCAGGTTTTCTGGTGCAAGCCACTGAAGAACACTGCATAATGTCTTTGTAGAAAATAAAGCTCAATTATCTAATAGGCCTCGGATCTGTGCTGCAATCGTAGCAACGGGGATGGGAGCCCTGAGCAACAGGAACTGTGCAAATATATAAAGTGAGCAAAGCCACAGAGATTCACCATTTCAAACAAAAACTGCTACAGTCATCCAGTCACTCAATTTTGCCATCTGTGAAATGGGAATATAGTCTATAGCAGCTGCCTTGAAGAGATTGTAGAATCAGAGGATCCCAGACTGGTTTGGGTTGGAAGGGACCTCAAAGTCCATCTCCTTCCACCCCCTGCCACGGGCAGGGACACCTGCCACTGTCCCAGGTTGCTCCAAGCCCTGTCCAACCTGGACAGGGACACTTCCAGGGATGGGGCAGCCACAGCTTCCCTGGGCAACCTGTGCCAGGGCCTCCCCACCCTCCCAGCGAGGAATTCCTTCCATATATCGAACCTAAATTCCCCCTCTTTCAGTTTGAACCCATCACTCCTTGTCATATCACTGCATTCCTCATAAACAGGCCTGCTCTGATGTTAGGAGGACTTGTACAAGTGTAATTAGAAAATAAAAATATGTATCTGTGTTAGATATTACTTTTCCAAGAGCATTTTTCCTGTAAGGTGCTGGGAGACCCAACTGACCTCCTGGCCTTTGGTGAGATGTTTCTCTGTCCTTTCATTCCTGTTTCTAGCCCAGCATCCCACACCAAGTTCCTAGTCCATCTCACATGGTCTCCTGCCTCTGGCAGTACCTAAGAGCTGATGTTTCAAAGGAAGGCAGTCTTGTTAACAGAGGGAAAATACAGTTCCTGACCCTTGAAGGCAGGCAGGCAGAGCCCTGAAACTTTTGATTTATTCTTCTTGCTGATGTTGGTTGCTTAGCTACAAATATTCTCAATGCTCATAAAAGCCTCTCTCCATTAGTCCTCACCGCGAGGTTTTAAGTCCAGCCACAGTTTATTTTTCTTGAAACCTAGGTGATGAAATTTCATGTTGCTGTTACATCTGCGATGTAGAATGCCCTGTTCCCTCTCCAGATCCTGGGTAACTGCTGCTAGCAGGAGCACAGGAGGATGTCAGAGGAGGAGGAGAGATGTCACCTCCAACACCAAAGATGGGCAACAGCCCCCAGCTCTGATGTAAGAGCACTCTTAAAAAAGGAAACAGAAAGGAAAAAAGAAAAACAACTAAGAGCCAAGCCTGATGAACCAAACTGAGCCTGCAGCTTAACCAGACCTGCTGGCAGCTCGTGCCATGGAGAGTCCGAGGCAATGCCTTGCAATCTGACGGGTCTGCTCGGCATCTGCTGACGGGCGACGTGCGGAGCCGGAGGCTCTCGGGGGAAACCATCCGTGGGCAAATCAGGCTGGATGGGATCAGCTGGTACAAGTCTGGCATAACAAGGGCAAAACATCCCAAACACATGACGCCGTCCCCTACAGACCTCCCTCTCCCCAGCCCCCGTGTCCTGGATTGCCCCAGGAGGGGGTGGCTGCCGCTCCCTCCTCCGCGGGGGCTCTCCCGGGGCTGCTGCAAGGAGGGAGCGTTTGTTAACCCGGGTCCAGCTCCAGCTCCCAGCCTGCACTGCCTCTGGGTGAGGGGCAGGAAAAGGCCATCAACAGGTGCCATGAGTCAATGGGGAATGGTGGTCTGGTCTCAGACAGGGAGAAATGAAATTACTGCGAGAACAATCCCCTTGCGGAGCTGCCCGGCAGAGAACAAAGGGAATGGTTCTGGGTAGGAACCCGGGGACAATGGTGGCACCAGCTGTGGGGACAGGGCAGGCGACAGAACTCAAAGGTGGCTTTTTTCCTGCCTGCTGAAATTAGAGAACAATGAGCAAAGCCTCTGTGGTAGGAAAGGGAAGCAGCTTAGCAGGAACACACAGCCCTGGCACCCGAGTGCTTCCAGTAGATCAGCAGCACCCAGCTCCTCCCAGCCCAGGCTGGAAAGCAGATCTTTATGTGATCCCAAAATTACTGGATAGGAAGGAGCAGACAAGCGCAGAGAGCTGTGAGTGCTGTCACATTCTGATGACTAAAGGCTGGAACACTCGAACAGTGGAAAGCACCTTTTGGGCTAACAGTGCCTCATGTTCAGTGAGCAGGTAACAGAGGAATGTGCTGGGAGTCGAGGGTCCCTTTATCAAACTAATTTTTTAACTAACAACCTTGCACCGATGCCAGGAGAGAAGCAGAAAGCTCCCAGTCAGCACTGCACTGCAATCAGCGATTAATTTGTTGCCCGACGCTTTGCTTGCTGCCCATGACAGAGCTCATAAATCCTCATTTTTATTGATGTCCTGGCCGAGGGGCCATGCTGGAAAAGGCTGGCTTGTGCTGCAGGTGTCCTGGGCAATCACCTTGCAGGATATGACAAACTGCTTAGAGGCTTTGTTAGAGCCTTTTAATCATTTTATCAGCCTCACTCTTGTTTTTATTGTCTTTGCTGTAAATCCGTGGCCGCGGCTCAATTTGCATCCTGCTCTTTGTTGGGAAGTGGAGCGTGAGACCCTCGCATCGCAGCAGGGCAGGGGCTGTCACCTCTCAGTGCCACAGCCCCAGCTGGACACACCTCCAGCGCCACCAGCAGGGTCCCACTCAGGCCCAGTGAAACTGGGGCCTGTTCTCCCTCTCTGTCATGGGTGCAGGTGTTACCACAGGGGAGGGCATAACAGGAGGAAAATAAACTGTGTCTGTATGGAGTGAAAGGGTGGAAGAAGGAATCAGTGCTGGGGGAAGGGAGGCTCTCTTGGAACAGTCTTCAGGTATTGTCTGCTGGACAAGTCTTTAAAAGTATTAAAGTCTGGGTCTTAACAAGTCTTAAAAACTGGGTCTCCAGCACCTAAAATTGGGACTGAACAAATCAGTGCCTTTATGTGCTGCTACCCCAGCTGATACAGCTCCAAGTTCTTTGAATATCTCCTCTCAACACAAGTGACAACTGTATCTTATTAGATCAGTCATCAAATTGCAGGTCTCTGAAATGGTGCAAGTCAAAGAGGAGCAAAGCAGGGGGTGTTTCTGTACAATACCCACTGGGGCCGAGGGAGCCTCTTACATAAGAAAAGCTGTTATTTCTGCCACCTGGAGCAGAAGGAAACTCAGGGAGTTACCGAGTGCTTGCTCATCCCACTCACTATCACCCCAGCTCCCCAGCACACACCCCGGGCCAGCCCAGCCCAGCCTGGCAAGTGCTGGGACAGATCAACAGCCACGGGGCTGTGGCTCGGGCTGGGGGCGAGTGGAGCTCCAGGGATGGGGTCACCAGAGGGAACAGCGATGTCTCCTGAGGAACTGGGGCTCCCTTTTGTCTCCAGCACTGCAATTCCACCCACTCCACTCACATCTCCCGTTCCAATATTGGCACTAACGAGGCCATGGGAGGCAGCTCAGCCTCACAGGAGTCTCTGTTACTCTCACAAGCCCCACGGCAGCCTCTTCTCCAGCCCTACCCACTGCTAATTGCTGTGCCTGGGAAGGAGGATGGTGCCAGCAGCTGCTGGCTGGGTCTCTCCAAAGATCATCCAGACCCAACCCTGCCTCACTGGTGCTGCTCGAAGGAGAAGGACTCAAATGATGGCTGGGAATCAAGAGGAAGCAAGGAGAGTCGTATCAGTTTACCTCTGAACATTAACATGACCGTTAATTACCACTGGCTACATCAAGCTATGACTTAATGAGAACCAATGCAGACGTGGCCGTGCCCTTTTCTCCCTCCCTGCAAGCTCCTCTCCTCACATCCATCCTCCCCGCCGGGACCCCCGGCCCTGCCCAGGGTGGATGCTCAGTGTCCCTGCTGGGGCAGCTCACCAGCTGTGACAGCTCTCGGGGCTGAGTGAGGCTTGTCTTAACGCAAGAATTCACTGCTTTTGTTATATTTAGGTGTTCCTAGTTGGAGGCATCACAGAATCCCAGAATGGTTGGGGTTGGAAGGGACCTTCAAGTTCCTCTCATTCCAACCCACTGCCATGGGCAGGGAACCTTCCACCAGGCCAGGTTGCTCATATTATCATAAATATGCTTAGTTTTCAAACTGTATTATTTGCTGCATTATTGGCTAGTGCACAGCTAAGAGGTCTAAGAGAGATTCTGCTGCTGTTTAAGGTATTGTGAGCAACACTGGCCACTCTGCAACTTTTTGGGCAAAGGAGATGGGAGGGAGGAAGTGTGTCTGAAGCCTAATGAGGACACAAGCGCTTGCCAGGTTTTAATTTGAAATACTTTCTTTCTTTTCAACAATATCCTTTTCCTCTGGGCTCTGAAAAGAGCAGAGCTGGACAATCGTACGGGAAACCAGGAGAGACCAACAATAGAGGAGGAGTGGAGAGGGGAGTGGAACCAGCCTGTCTCCTTGTACTCAGAATTAAACGTGAAAAAGAAACAAATTGCAGAAAGGATGACTAACAAAGACAGCTTTAAAAATCATTTCAGGGTTAGCCCTCTCAGGTTCGCAGCAGGGACAACGGGAGGGGACATTCGTTTTCACACATTACAGAAGGTTTAGCCCATCTCCCTTTCAAGTTCTCCTGGCTGAACTCCCACCACGGACCAGCCACCCACGGCCCCCAGGACTGGCTGCAAACACACCCGACCCCCAGCCACGGCCAGGTCTTGCTTTGCAGTCACACAGACCTTCTACAATGGCTTTGAAAAATCTCCTCCTCCTGCCTGGCCGCTCCGCTCCCCTCCCTGCGGAGCTGAGGGAATTGCCCGCACGTGCCCCCAGACCACCGGATCACCTCTGCAGGAGCACCAGGGCCCGGAGTAAACACCTTTCCAGCAAACCACTTCACCATTCCATTCCTGCATCTTCCTTCCTCTCCCCAGGAGTGCCCGCAGGAAGCAGCGAACGTTCCACTCCTCGGCGGATGATGGAACACAGAGTTGGCTCCAGGCACAGCTGCCTCGACCCCCACAGGAAACAGCACAAACATCTGCACCACGGAACCGCCTGACAGACCTCGGGAGATCTCTGCTCCAGCAATCCAGCATCCGAAACTCCAGCATGCTGCAAGCTGCCACAGCCCCGGCAGTGCCCACCAGCTGGAACAACGTGCTTGGCAAGTCTGTTTTCTCCATATCTGACCCTTTTGAAAACGCAGTGTATGAACTCAAAAAGCTTTTCCAGTCTGGATCATCCACTTCCAGAGCAAGCTCACAAAGGTGCAGGAAATACTTTGCCATTGCAGTGCCACTGCAATTTGGCAAATCCCAGTGACCCAGTGAAGAGAAAGGCAAGTGGAAAACTACCAGGCACTTACCCAAGCCTCTACGGGACAGAAAAACAAGATCAGGACAGAAAAATAAGATCAGGACAGAAAACCAATCCTGAGGTCCCCAGGAAAGTCAGCTGCTCCGAGAGCAGAGAGAGTCCATCCTCTGGGCTGCCCTCCCTCGGCTGGCTCTGCCTGGCTGTGGGATTCAGCCGGCTCTGGAAGCGCTCTGGAAGCGCTCGCAGACTGCCGGGCTGCCAGACTTCCTCTGCAGCTGATAGTGGGGTTATTAAAGTAAACTGACTATTGCCCTTTGTGAGGGGAGGAGGGGGCTGGGAAGCTCAGCCCCTTCCCTTCCTTTGTAATTCAAACCCTTCCTCGAGGCTCCGTGTTTTGGAGGAGAGGCATCTGCTCCCAGCCTTTCCCTGCTGCCGAGGAGCTCACACCGGTCCTGGCTGCGATCCAGGCTTGGAAACTGCACTCTCGGATAACATGACAAAGCAGCTCATTCCTAATTAAACTTCACCCAGCATTTTTCTGTCTCATACATAATTAGTGCAGAACAGCAAACATCCAGGTGAGAAGGGAGAGAGTTTGCACATAGCACAGGCTGCTCTGGCTGCACCTCTGATTAATTTTAAGATTTCCTCTTGATTTATTCAGTAACCATTTCCCCATCGCTTCCCAAACGTTACGTATCCACCATCCCTCCTGGGGGCACTTGGTCTGACACCACTGCCAAGGGCTGGGCAGTGCTGGGAGGATGGATCCCGGTTGTGTCGGAGGAGTGCACATTCCCGAACCCTCCCCGAGACACGGCGCTGCTCCCGGAGCCTGTCAGTGCAATGTCAACACGTTTCCATCGGCAGTTGCACCGGCATCGGGCAGCTCTGATCTTTATTACATCCTGGAGGCAGTTAATCTTTAAAGCTCGAACTATAACTGCTGTCAGCTTAGCTTGCAGCCTCCTTCTATTGGTATTTACAATTCACATTTTAAATTGGAAAGAAGTCCAGGCGTACAGGAGTGTGTCCACAAACCAGACATACAGGAATTAAAGCACATTCCCCTCAAATCTTCCTGAAATCTCAAACTTTTATTATTAGCCATCCCCAGTGCTACAATAAACTCTAGTCCCTGACAGCAACATATGGATCTCATCTCCACTGTGTTGCAGTGTTACAGTACTCCACAGTGACCTGGTAAACAGGCTCAATCCAACAGATTTTACTTCACCCTGCCAGTGAGAAAGTTCTGGGACATTACAGAAATAAAACTGAAAAACCACTGAATATTTTCTTCAATTTCCTGCAATTCCCCGTCCCTTTCCCAACCCATCCTCCTCGAAGCAGAGGTTCTCACTCATTTCTGGTGGCAGATGTTTGGATTTGCTGCTCTGGTGATGGTCACAGAGCGCAGGGATGGTCAGATTTATCCATTTCGGCTGTTTGCACCATTCCCTGAGCGAGGGAGAAAGGGAACCAAGAGGGTGTGCTGTGAACCAGGGCTCAGGGTGCTCCAGGAGAGCCCTGAGCAAGGACTGGAGACCCTTCCAGCCGTGTTTTTCCTGGGAGAAGCAAGTGGAAGGGTGGGATTGCAGGGATGTTCTCTATCACATCCCTGTTCAGTGCCAACAGCTAACCAAGCAACCAACCAAAAACCCCCAAATACATGTGCCCATACTGCCTAAGACACAAGGAGCTTGCTTTTCTTCTAATTACACTCGTTCAAACTAATTACTCTCATTTATTCTCCACATAGATGGGCATATTAAAATAAGAACTGACCCACCATCAAATATTCCCTGTTTTAGGAATTATTCCAGCTGCTAGTAACACAGAAGGTCCATGAGAGCCTGGGAGAATGTATCCACATGCTTATCTCTTCCTTTCAGACCATTCATCATTGCTTGCCTGGAAGCAACAGTTAATTTACAATAACTCAATGTCAAGATGGCAGTTTCAATCCTCTCGAGGATTGCCCCAGGAGAAGATTTTGTCCCAGCTCTTCTGCAGCCACTGCAGACTCAGCTGAGCCTCTTTTGAAGTCACTGAGTTTTAGAGCGTGATAGAAATTAAAGAGGACCTGCTGGGCTGCAGCTACTGCCCATCCCAGCCCGGTGACTCATCTCTCCAGAGCTTCCCTTGGGATCCCAGCAGGCTCAGAAATTAGAGACAGTGTCACAGAGTCACACAATGCTTTGGGTTGGAAGGGACCTCAGAGATCATCCATCTCCAAGCCCCCTTGCCATGGGCAGGGGCTCCTGCCACTAGACAGAGAGGAGGAACATAACCAGCCAGAAACCCCTGCAGGCCACGGAGATGATTTCCTGTGGGCTATCATTTCATCTGGATGTAGACTTAAACAATTCTTGCACAGAGCAGGAACTCTTTCCAGCTTAGCATGGAGGAGAAGGAACCCCTGGGCTTACACCAGCAGACTGGGCCTTCCTGAAAAGGCCGTGCCAGCCAGACCTGGCTCCCAAACCTTCCAAACAGCAATCCTGACAAGACCCTCAGGAGGAACCCTCAGTCTCGACATCCCCTTCTCCCCTTTTCTGTCCCTTACATTTGTTTGGATCAGCTTTATCTTTCCATTTCAAGGACCCTCTTGCCACGTGTGACCCATGTCGATGGCCCTTGCCTTGTGCCAAGGACAATCTGCACCTCGCATTTTGGAAGGCAATTATTTAAAAGCCCTCGGGTGGTGCGGCTGATGTGCCATCTATGGAAATCAGAAGGTGTCTAAAGAGGGTGTTTACAAGCAGAACGCTGCTAAAAGTCTGCCTTGGTTGCAGATAACAAGGCTGAGACAATGACAGATTTCCTTCCCCTGGCAGCCAAGAGCAGCTCCCCGTGATTGCCTTCGCCGTGTTTATCCAGGATGCTGGGAGAGTGCAGGCACCAAATATGCAATTAATTGGCAGTTTGCAAGAGCATATTGCCTAAAGATAAACAGAGTGGGTGATCGTGTCTATGGAAAACGGCTGAGTGCTGCAGATGTAGTGTTGACCCAGTTTAAAAAAAAAAAAAAGAAGGTTTTTTTGTTCTCTTGGAAAATAATTGTACTGAAATGAATCCTTTTTTTTTTTTTTTTGCATGGTCCCCCTGGCCTTTGAATATTTTGTGTATGTAAGCCATTCCAGGCTCTTCCTTAATCTGGAAGTATGTAGTAAATTATGAATTTGCTGGAAACTTTTCCTGCTGACATCAGGGGAGCATTTTATCCACAGCAAATGGTTTGCACAGGAGCAGACAGGTACATTGTAACACGGTGTTAATGGCCTTTCCTCTTCACAGAGGGTGTTTTGCAAGCAGGACAAGACAAGACTGCTGGATCTAACTGGGAATCAGGAGATGTGAAAAGGAGCAGCACTGCCTAGGACAGACAGAGGCGTGTGGGGATGAGATCAGAGGGGAGAAATGGTTATTCACAGGGTCATGGAATCACAGACTGCGTTGGGCTGGAAGGGACCATAAAGATCATCTCGTTCCACCCCCCTGCCATGAGCAGGGACACCTCCCACCATCCCAGCCCCGTCCAACCTGGCCTGGGACACTTCCAGGGATGGGGCAGCCACAGCTTCTCTGGGCAACAACTCAGGGAGGATCTGGACCAGGAACAGGGGGCCAACTGATGTTCAGAAATTGGAGTGTGCTGTGAGTGGAAGGGACAGGCTCCAACTGGTAAATACAGATTTTGTCAGACAAAAAGGCACAAAGATGACATGAAACCCAAAGTCAGGGGAGGAAATAAAAAGATAAGGGAGAAGACTGAATGCTACTGAGGAGCTCGGGGTACTCAGTGTGGAAAATACACCGAGGTGGGACCGGGAAGGGGAAAGGCAACTCAACGTGGTGCTGGACAAGCTGGAGAGACGTCAGAAGGGATATCTGTGACATGATCAGGGCAGCAGCACAAACTCCTGGATCAAGTGCTGAACAGAAGAGCTCTGGCTTTCAGGAGGCAGAAGGCACTGGAAGGAAAGTCCTTGATGTAGGATTTCAGACAATGCCCTGCAGCAGCAGGCAATGAGAATCGGTGCCCTCACAGGACAAAAGGACACTCCCTCCTCTCATTTTTTATATTCAGTGCTATAAAACTAAAGACTAAAGCATGTGACAGGTCTCCCACTTCATTTTACTGTGACCACCCTGACATTACCAGCACTGATCAGATCGAACAAGAAAACAAGTCACGGCCTGGCAACTTCTTTGCAGGGACAGTGCACCGAGATTGGATCTGGCCTGACCAACGTGACACACCAAAAATGCCTTTACAGGAATTCCTGATCCCATGGAGAGATTGTTACAGCATGCTTTGACTTGCTGTTTTGCTGGATACTCTGCCCTCAGCCCAGGCTGTCAACAGTGGACAGCCTTGTGTGCTCTGTGCACTCCACAGGTTGACGACCTTTCCTCTTCACCAAGGTGATTCCAGGAGAATTCCTCATGCAGGACTCAGCCCAGATTTCCTTTGAATCCCCCTGAAGGCCAGGCCTTCAGGAGGAATTGGAACACCAACACAGGAGCTTGGTGTTCCAGAAGCATGGCAAAAATTCAGCAGCCTTTTAAAAAATCTTTTTCTTTTAGATCAAAGTTTCTGTATTTGGGTACCTAAAATTAGCTATCAAAATAAGTGACATTTTATTCAGAGATGCAAAATTTCCATTGATTTTAATGGATTCAGCATCCCAGAAAACTAGGCCACTTATTTATGTACCTACATAAGCATTTGCATCCGTAACTTGAAGGAGCCAAGTTTGTAAATGATGACCTTATGTATTAAAAATCATGAGACAACTCTGCATGCATCAGTCTGTTATTCCCTTTATTTCTGTCAGCAAGGCTCATTCACAGGTAGATTTAAGCTGTAAAATGTGCCTTTAAAGTTTCCTGCAATAAGGTCTCCTCTATTTAGCAAAACACTTAGGCACAGCTTAATGTCTTCCCGAGGAGAAGCACTTGAGTGAATCAAGGCTAACAGCTCTCTCACAGCCCTTGCTCAGGACCAGGAACGAATCTCTGTCTCCCCACAGAAAATTGCTGATCCTGATGGCAATGGCTCAGCAGCCTTGAAGGCTCTTTCTGCCTCATCACTTTACCCCAGGAACAGGCTATAACATCAGCAGTACTTTGGTCTACAAAGCACAGCAAGGTAACAACACTGAAAAACTGCTCTGCTGGTGATCCAGGCCAGGCTGGACGGGGCTGGGAGCAACCTGGGCTAGTGGGAGGTGTCCCTGCCCATGGCAGGGGGTGGAACAAGATGGGCTTTAAGGTGTCTTCCAACCCAACCCATTCTGGGAGACCATGACTCTGCATCTGATGATGCAAACCAGAGAACTCCTCAACCTGTTATTTATGCTGCAACTTGTCTGTTTTACTCCCGTGCCGCCGAATGCCTCTCAGGGAACTGCCACTGGGCTGCTTAAGGAAAGAGCTGTATAATTTAGCTCTGAGTGTTTAAAACACTTGGCAGGAAACAATAGATAAAAACTGACAGGACTTTCACAGTTAACAATGCAACCTAACGAAGTGAAATACTGCTCAGAGAAATATTGTGACAGGTGTCCATGGATTCAAACACAGGGAAAGACGTGGCGGGGTAGATTGTGCTCTGCAGTCCTCACTTTGAAGAGAAGACTCCAGACCTTCCTTCCCTCTGTCTGCTCTCGTGTCGGGCTGGTTTGGTTACACAGCACTGGATGCAAGTTTATGGAATTACACAAGTTTAAAAAACTCCCAGAGAGGAGCCACGAAGGAGTTTAGCTCCCATCTGCCCCACATTCTCATTCCCACAGCTGTTTCCAGCAGGAGTTCCCCAGGGGAATGACACGGACCATGGGAGGGAAGCGATGGGGAGAACCCTGAACTTGGAGAGAGATGCAGAAGCAGCACTGAGCTTGCAGCAGGAGCCTTTGAGGGAGGGGTGTTCACAGAGCCCTGGGAGCTCGGCACGGAGCCAGCACCGGCACAGAGGGACAGTCCAGCTCACTCCCAAGGCACCTGCGGGATATCGACCCTTGGGAGCAAGACTCACTGCCACTGCACACAGCTACAGGCACTTTCCATTTCCCTTTATCTCTCAACTGCAGCCCAGAGCCTGAATTATTCAGAGCAGACTCCAGTGACAGCTCCTTGGAGCGGGGGCCACACAGACACACGGATGGCAGCTGCAGTTTTCCCTGTGCACGGTGTATCCCAGTTCCCAGGCGGGTTTGACTGGACAATTAGTGCAATTTGTTAAGCAGGCAGCAAGCAGTGAGGGGGAGCAGAGGGGGCTGGGACCCAGCCCCTCTCACCCCTGTGTCCTCAGAACAGAGGATGCTGCAGAGGGGCTGCAGCCACCCTGCCCTGGCCACGGGACATCACAGGATATCTTGGTTTGATTATTTGTGATCCCACCCACTGGCTCAGCTAAAATGACTTTAGAGGCCCCAAAGAAACTAATGACTGAAAGCATCAGGGGGGGTTTCCCTGCTGTGATCCCACTGTAGCACGGTAAGATTGTCTCAGGGTGCTGGGAGGAGGTTCTGTGCACACAGCAGGATCAGCACCCTGATGAAGCATACAGATATATATATATATTCACTGCTGACTGTGACACAGCCCCTGGTAACCCCTCACACAGCAATTCCACTGCCTGCCTGGCCACCCCCCGTGCTGCCAGCCTCCTTCTGCCTTGGCCACAACGGAGAGACATAAGGCTGCAGCTTTCCCAAAAAATCACGTGCAAACAGAGCATCTGGACTTTGAGGGAAGTTGAACACTAGGAACTCATTTGGTTTCCATGGTGAAGCACTGCAAAGTTCCACTTACTCCAGGAAAAATGGGAAGTTTCCATTTTCTGGCCCCAGGTAAGAGGGTAAAGAAAATTACATCTGGCTGGGAGTGGAGACAACTTACTTGGAGAGAAGTAAAACAGAAGATGAAGCAGGGAAGTGGTGCAGCTCCAGCAGTGCTGCCTGAGCAACGCCCAGTGTGGTGAACCCCGGCCAGATCTTTGTTATTACCTGTCCAGTTTTTTTATACAAGTCAATAAAGAACACGCTGACCTGTGGTGGGGACTTGCTCCAGCAGCTCTGAGGAAACAAACAGGCAAATCCCTCCAAAGGCAGGAGAGTGGGAATTCTGCCTGTGTGCAGAGCCCCTGCAGGGCTCACAGCCCACCCTAACCCACTGCTGACCCCTCCTCCCATGGGCAGATCCCCCAGATCCATGGGCACACATTCCCTCTGCGCTGCAGGGAGTTTATCTGCCCTGGACAAACCCAGAGAGGGATCGTTTTTAAAAGCATCTGCTCTGCTCCCTGCAGTCCCCTCCATCATCAGGACACTGCTTTCCTCAACACTTTAAGCTAAAGCTGTTCAAGGGAACGTGAAACGTGCCAGGCTCCGTATTTCTAATGGGAGCTGACACTGCCAGCACTGGAATTCAGATGGGAAGGAGTCCTCAGACAAGGAGACTGATTAAAAAACATAACTGACACTGGCAAATAGCTTAAAGGATTTAAAAACCCCAAAACTAAATCCATCCTCAACCCAGAAATAAAACACACCAAAAAAATGTTTACTTTTATACAAGTCAAAGTTAATTTAAAGCCAAGGAAATATTCTAAAGGTCACATGGATCTTTCATACATCCATATACCTGACAGTCAAGGCAGCGTTTCCAAATTCCACTTGAAATGAATTTAAAATTTACTGATGTTTCTGAACTCACTGAACCAGAGCTTCGCAGGGAAGGGCAAACAGGGGCAGCTGGATGGGATCAAACACCATTTTCCAGGTGGAAAGAGGGAAGAGTCCTGCTGCCTGGAGCGCTGGAAGGATACCAGGAGCTCTTTGGACCAGCTGCCCCTCTGCCCTGCCCCGAGTTCTGCACAAACAGCTCTGGGGGTGGGAGTGCCCTCCCTCACTGCAGCCTCCAAAGGGCAGTGTCTCACAGGCAGGGGTGACTGGGGCTGGTCCCACAGGACAGCCCCACAGCTCCACCATTCCCCAGGGCACAAACCTTCCCCCCAGGAACACCCCCAGTGTTGTCTTCCAGCACACTGTTCCCCTTTTAAACAGAACTTGTGTTCCGTTCACAGAGGAAAACGACTCTTTGTGTGAGAAAACACGTAGCAGGGTTAAGTGTGACACTGCTGTTACCACAGCATGGCAAAGATGAAAGAAACAATAATAATAGTAACCAAAAGTTTAAAAATGTCTCTATGCATACATATTTCACTACGACATGGAGATTGTGAGGCTCATCTCTAAAATAGGGTGAAAGAAAGTCTCAAAAAATTGTTTTTACTATTTTAACTAAAAATACAGGAAGCTTTTTCTGCCTCTGCCTACTCAGTGACCCCATTTCAAGACGTTTTTCAACATTTTCGTTACACAACAAGGGGGAAAACAGAAAGAGGGAAACAAATGAAGTCCTTGACTTTTGACTAGTGAAAACTCAGAGGATGTCAGAGTTATAAAATATAATTTTTTGGAAGTGGGGGATGTTTGTTAGAGTTGAAATGAATCAGAACAGGTTCTGGAAAGCTGAGCAGGGCAAGTGACCCTGTCCTGTGGCTGGAGCCAAGGATAGAACTGCAGGAGGGAAACTCTCTGAACCAACATGTTTGAAGCCTGCAAACAACCTGATGCTGAGTTCGGTGAGTCACAGCTTGTGGCAGCCCATAAAGACCTCTGTGTGTGCTGGGACTGTGATTAATCTCTCAGACACATCCCCAAAATCAGAGATTCAAAGGGCCCTGGCTGCAGCCAAGCCCTGCCAGCGCTGCTGGGTCTCTGGGGAATGAATGTTCAAAGCTGCCCCTCCTGCAGCCCAGGACAAAGCTCCCTGCACCGAGGGGAGAGGGACGGGCTGCAGAGGGCAGGGACAGCTCCTGAGCTCCCTGAACGGTGCTCTCACTGCTCTGCTGTCCTCAAGGGGACTGTCCATGGCCCTGGCAGTACCACAGGCTGTTTGCTGGGAAGGAGCTCGGCAGCTGGGAGGGATCAGGGGCCCTTGAGCTCCTCCCTGGTGTGCAGAAGCAGGAGCAGCAGGAGCAGACTGGGGTGCCGAGGGGAGGTATCAGCACACGCTCCCTCTGAGCAGCCCGTGCCCACTGTCCTGCCAGCCCATGCCCTCCCACCCCCTTCCCTTCCCCGTGTGCTGAGCACGCAGGACGCCCAAGGAGAGGGCTGAGAGCAGCCCTGCAGGGTGGAGGTGACTGCAGTGACACGAGGGCACGCAGTCAGCGGGTCAGACTGGGGGGGATGCTGGCAGGGCTGGGAAGAGTCAAGCTGGAGGCCCCAGCCACGAGGACAGGGAGCCTCCTTAGCCCCAGAGTCTGTGTTAACCTTCTCTCAGCACTGCAGGCTCACAGAAAGGCCGAGGGGTGTGTGTGACCAAGCTCTACTTTGATTTCCTCAGGGGAGCTCAACAATGCCTGGGGTTTTTTGTGTTGTTCCCAACTGAATCCCTGCCTACTAATTTTTTTAAAATTCATAAAAATACATCCCCATAGAACAAGGAAGCCGCAAACTCCACAGAGTTAATCCCAGAGACTGTCTAATGAATCTCTTCCTCCTGCTACCTCAGCCTGAGTGCAGAGTTTGACTGCAGAACAGAATCCACCAGCACCGTGTCCTCTGGATGTCATTAATAAATAATAAATGAAGCCACTCAGAAAGAGGGAGAGAAAACCTCTCCCTGATTTTTTGGAGCACACTGAGAGGCCAGGAGCAGTGACAGGCACGAAAGGAAAAGCCTAAGGAGCCAAGCTCTGGGGAACAGCAGCTTTGCAGTGTCACAGAGACAGGTTTTCCTGTTCTCCACCTCCACTTCCAGTTGTGCTGGTGGAGGTCTCTGGAGCCTCAGTGCTGGCACTGCCTCCTGCTTCACTAATGGACCTTGCTTCATTGAGACTGAGGGTGGAAGAAATCTGCTTCCCATCAGTTCTCCTGTGTTTGGGCTGCGGGGAGGGTATTATTTCTTAGTGGATGAGGCAGTTTATTGGCTGGGGATATTTCTAGTGCATTTATTTTGTTGTTGTTGTGAATTTGGATTAGAGGCATCTCCTTCCTCCTGACAGTTGCTGGCAGAACGCTGTAAAAATATGATTAATTAAAGTGTGACTATGAATCCACTCAGAGGCTTAGAGTTTTCCTCCTCTTACCACTAAATAGAGAAAGGGCCATTTAACGAAGTTCAGACCTTGAAGCAGATTTCTAAGCACACTGCAGTTTAGCTCAGCACAATGAGGAGCTTCAACCTTCAACACTTAAAAGCTATGAGCCCTTGGAGAGAAGAGACTTCTGCTTCTGGTCCAATCCCAAACCCAGAAATAAATAAATAAGAGATAAATAACCAAGCCACGCTCGGAAAGGACTTCAGCAGCACAGCAGAAATACACTGCTCACCTGGGGGACTCCTCCTTAGCCTACGTGACATTTTTACCTTTGCAGTCTCGGCTCAATCTGAGCAGGACTCAAGGGCTCCTTCTGAAGAAGTCAAACTTAAAAAACCCCACCAAAATAAGAAAGATGTCTGCTACATTCCAAGGTCAGAAAGGGTTCTGTGAAACTCTGAATCCCTCCCGACTTCCTAAGTGAGACTAAGAGTGACTCGGGAGCACCCAGTTCAAACGGAGCGCAGGGAAACCACGCCAGGCCAGGGAATCCTTCTCTAATAGGAGCTTGTGAGGGGCAAATGAGCTGCAGGTACAGGGGGGAAACGGCTGTTTATCTGTTTACCTCAAGAGCACAGAACTCTCACTCGTCCAGTGTTAATTCTAAGCCTGCTGTGATTTGAGGTGTTCGGTGTTCCCGGCCCTCTGATGGACCGACAGCTCCGAGGGCTTTGGTACCTACTGGTGTCTGTGGGGTCAGTTCCCAGCCCCCTTTTCCAGGCTCCTACACTACTCATTTCCCATCCCCAGCATTGTCCTCCATCCCCACAGCCCTCTCCTCTGCATCGATAATTGTCTCTTTTAGACAAGAGCCCAGCCTATAGCACCTGAACAATAAGCTGTGAGGCAAAGCCGCCAATTTAGACGGTGCAAGACTAGAAATGCAAATTTAAAATCTAACATTTAAAGTTTGGGTGAGGGGAAAAAAAATACATAAACTCTTTGAAAGGACAGCAATTATTAGAGATTATAAATCTGAATGCTAATTTATGTGATTTCGATTGACATTTTCTTTATAATTCAGTTTTTAGTCCTTTCCATGCATGCAGATAAAGTCTAGATAAGAGCATTGTGATGTGCAGAATCCAACAGAAACCCCTAATATGCAATTTAAGGATCTCAGGTTCATTAACAGTCCCAGAAGCATCTTGTTTAACCCAGTTTATTTTGTAGGACTGAGAGCCTGGGCATGGCAAAATCACCTTCCTACAGAAGCCTTTGGGGTGTCCCTGCCAGGCTCCCGTGGGCACAGAGCTCCTTCCAAGGGCATTCTCCGTCCTCTGTCCATTTACTGGGCAGGTAAAAACTGCACAGCCCAGGAAGGTCTGTTTGCCAGAGATTCCAGCATGATCTGTCCTCTCTGCAGGCCTTTTTATAAGAAAATAAATACCCAAAACACAATCCCTCTCATCACCCCATCGATTCACCTGCTGGCAGTTTCAGTAATAAATTAGATCAATATAATTATTGTGTGTGCACACAGATATCAAACCACAACCACTATGATCAGATGAGATGAGTGTTTCCTAGAGAAACAGTATTTCTCCATATTTGGCAGTATAGAGAACAGGCAGCTGCCCATCCAGAACCCAGAAGAGATAAGTTTCCCACTGAGGCTCAGCCCCTGTAACTGTTCCATGGACTAAATCCTGAAAAGAACTGATTTCACTCAGGGAAAAAATGCTGTTGGTTTTTTTTCCTAGTTCTGTGCTCTATCCAACTGCTTCCCCTTCGAGAGATCCAACTGTAAGAAAGCCCAGAATCTCCTCAAACTTTGTTGCTTCCAAAGCATTGGCACAAGCCAACATTTTGGGGCCGTGACCCACCCACCTCTAGTCCTGTCCCCGAAAGGGCCAGCTGGGACTGACCCAGGAGAACCCAGAGCTGAAAACCAAGACCCCCCACCTGCACACAAAGCCTGCACCCAGGCCAGGACACCCAAAGCACAGCAGCCAGACATTCCCCCCTCTCCCCAGAAGGCTCCCTGCTCTCAGACCCGGACTGGGATCCTCTGGCGCTCCTGGAAAGCAGAAGAGCCCCGGTGGGTGATGGACTCCTCCAGCACATCCTGCAGGCCCGTGGCAGGGATGGGGAGACTCCCCTGCTTCTCCAGGCAGCCTCTGCACACCGACACATGGGAGTGTGCAGGTGAATTCCCCATGCTGGATACCTGCATCTTCCCACCTTGTCCCGTGTTTATCTGCCAATTATCCACCCTAAATTCCTTCACCTCCCCACTGCTGACACCTTTTAAATACATGGTTATGAAATCCATCATCTGTTATCTCTCAGTGGCCTAGAAAACAGCACTGCCTGTGCTCTACACTCTGCTCAGCTTCTCCAGAACTCACCCAGACAGAGATGCTTCCCAAACTCCGAATTTGATCCTATCAGGGGCTATGTTTAGATCACACATCAGGGCCTCGTCAGACACCATCCTAAAGAGCATCCAACAGGGCTCCATTCTACTTTGCTGCCTCCAATTTAGCTTGTTAACCATTCCCAAAAATGAGCATATTTTAATTACTGTTTTCTGAGAATTGGGATTATTTTCCTTCTAAATATATTCGTCTGATTATCTCCAGGATGAAATTCATTTGGTTAATTACCATCTTTTTAATTTGTTTAAGACTGTGTTTCTGTTTCCTGTGCTGTAACACCTCCCTGCCAGCTCTGCCTGCATTTATTCAGTGTCTGACAGGCTCCCGTTTCGGGGAGCAAGCAGAAGGTTTCCATGAAAACACGCTGTGACCCCGAGCCCTGCAGGCAGCCTGTGATGCCACCGAAAATCCAGCGTGAGGGAGAAACATCTTTCAAACCCTCTCAGCCTCCGATTCCACTTCCAATCCGCACACGCAGTCCAAGCCCTCCTCCTGTCAAACACCACCTTATGTAACTCATGTATATCTCATTATTTGCCAAATCCCAGCAGTTTTGTACCTAATGCCTGGATTATTCTATCATTGTCTCATTACGGCCCCAAAACAGAGGTAGGCAAACTGCAATTTCATTATCAAGATCTCGGTTCCAGTCAGTGACGTTTTTACTGGAAGAAACCAGATGTAATTTTATTAGTTTTCTAAACCCTCCCAACAATAAAACATAAAATCTGCCACGGGTAATGCAAATGAGACCAATGGAGACATCAGGAGAAATTTCAAATATTCCCAAGCCAATGGAAACGCTGCCCAGTGGGAAAGGTCATGGCACCCAATTAAATTACACACATGGACCTGAACTGCAGGAACACCAGGAGAGCATCCAAAAGCTTGGGAAAACCTCTCCCAGGGCTGCCTCCAGTCCATGGTTGTGCCCCAGCACAGCCCCTGGGCCACCCCAGCCTCAGCTGCACCCACGTTTCTTTTCCATGCCAACATATTCCCATCTTCCTCAGAAAGCTGTTTGTCCCTTAATAGGGCACATTTTCCAACCAGCTTTGTTGTTCTGCAAATTATGGGCTATAAAGAATTAATGGTGGAATATAAATCAATTTAGCTCACTGAGAGAGTGTGTGTTTTATGTGGTAGAGGTTTTCAAAGAAAAGTAATTAGTTGATTTGGCATTTTAATCTCCAGAAAAATAAAGAAGCCATTTTTCTGCTAAGAGGACGTGTTTGAACACATAAACATATGCTGCATTTTCTGAAACTATATTAAGAAATATTATTTATTGTTTTGATGTGGCTGATAGTTGTTTCTGTTGTCTCAGGAAGATTCTTTGTGAGAAAGATTTCATGACAGGGGCTGCATTTTACTTCCCAAAATGCCTGCCTGGAGGCTTAAAAAACCCAGAAGGGTCCAGCTGTCCTCTAGCCCGGGCAGGTCCGTTTCCCTCCTGGGCTGGTCCCTTTTTCCCCCAGGTAGGTCTTTTTCCCCCTTTCTCTCCCAGGTAGGTCATTCCCAGGGATGTTACAGGGAATGCTCCCCACTAACAACTCATTCAACAGCAGCACAGCAATTAGAAAATCAATATTCCATTCAGACGTGAATGTTTCGGCTCCAGCATCGCTTAAGGAGCGTCTCTCGCGGGCTCATCTCTGCCTGGACAAAGGGTGGGGCGGGAAGGGCACTCTGGAGCTGGGTGATCTGACTGATTTAAGGTGATTTCTCTTAAAGCCCACACAGTATTTGCAGAACGTTTCAGGTACAGGCAGTGTGGAGATGACATTCTCCTAATAAGCAGCTCTGTGCCAGGAGTGTGTGTGTAAATCCAGCTGCAGAGAAATGCAAGCTTGCTTTCTTGTTTAATATCACACCACCCACCTGAATAAAACAGAGCCTGACACATGTCATAAGGAATTACTCCACGAATGCAAGGCCCTGAGGCGCCAGAGCCCCATTTGTATTCCAGTTGTATTAACCAAAAATAAAATAAATAAGTAACAATCACATCCTCCTTGCCATGAAAGGATTTTCCAGCCATTCAAGCTCTTACTACGTTGCCGCTACTCGTTCCCATCCTGGAAGTGCAAGGGCAGCAAAGGGGAAGGAGAGCAGAGACAAAGTGAATCACAAGGGAGAAATTAGTGAGATTTGCTGCCTTTCAGTTTGTGCTGGAAGGCTCAGCCTGGCTCAGTTCAGCCTGGCTCAGCTCAGCCTGGCCCAGCTCAGCCTGGCTCAGCTCAGCCTGGCCCAGCCCAGCCCTCCCAGCTCAGCCTGGCCTAGCTCAGCCTGGCTCAGCTCAGCCTGGCTCAGCACAGCCTGGCTCAGTTCAGCCTGGCTCAGCTCAGCCTGGCCCAGCACAGCCAGGCTCAGCACAGCCTGGCGCA
>JAYRBT010000038.1:1941768-1995390 GCA_036023395.1 Myiotriccus ornatus
TCAGTTCAGCCTGGCCCAGCTCAGCCTGGCCCAGTTCAGCCTGGCTCAGCTCAGCCTGGCTCAGTTCAGCCTGGCCCAGTTCAGCCTGGCTCAGTTCAGCCTGGCTCAGCCCAGCCCTCCCAGCTCAGCCTGGCTCAGTTCAGCCTGGCCCAGCCCAGCCCTCCCAGCTCAGCCTGGCTCAGTTCAGCCTGGCCCAGCTCAGCCTGGCTCAGCCCAGCCCTCCCAGCTCTGTGCAGACACGGCGGCCCCGCCGCTTTCCCCGAATTCTATAATTAGTCTCAGCGATTATTCCAGCAGGATTCAGAACCCTGCCCATCTGCAGAGCCCAGGGTGGGAGCAGCCTGCTTTGTTTTCATGTTATTTAAAATCAGAACCGTAATTGCCGATTGTGGTGGTGGAAAACCACTCCCTGGTGGAGACGGGCACTCGGTGGGCTCGGGAAAGCCACCACCCTTCCCAGTCACTGGGCAGAGTGGGAAAGCAAAAATTCCCCAAACTCGGAGCAAATCCACCCACCTTGCCCACAAAACTGAAGATCAGATGTATCAGATGTAGGGTTACTAAATTAGGGAGCAGGAATTCCTTTTGTGGGGAATACGAGTGCTGAGAGCCGTCCAACACACACTTCCCAAATCCATCCCACATACCAATTCCTGGTTTGTTTGCCTGTGTGTGCTGTTGTGTAAGCCATAATTACGCAATCTCTCAATTTACCATTGAGCACATTCCCAGCTTGTTCCAGCTGAGCAGCAGCAGCAGCTTGTGGCCACAACAAAAAAAAAAGTGAGATTTTTTCCACAAATTTATTGACGTGGAATAAAGTGACCTCTTGTATCATGGAAAAGGGCAGTGCAAAGATCAGCTCTGGGAAAAGGGGCCCCTGCTGACCAAAATTACTAGCAGTGGACTTCTAGTTAATGCAAAATGACTCTGGCCACGACAGGGACACGTGGAACCTTTAAAACTGGTGTGTGATGAGGTTTCTATAAATTGGATGCCCTGACACAGAAAACTGGAGCTCGGTGACCTCAGAAGCAGCACAACAAACAGCTGCTCAGAGCGGGGCACTGGACTGAGATCAAACACTTCCCAGAGCACTTTTTGATGGAAATGGCAGATAAAATCCCTGGACAAAACAGCCCATCCTCAGAGATCAACACAAACCGCTCCATGTGAAGACTTTTTTCCAGTTGGGTGATTAGCCACTCAATTTTTCAATGAAAAAATGACAAAGTTTTCTCGCCAGGTTTTTCAGGTGGGACAAAGCGAGTCTGATTTTGAAGGTTCACAGGTAGTTGTAGCCAATGGTCAGGTTACTGGAATAGCTGCAATCACTGTTTCAAGCTATTCCATCTCCAGAGGTATCCAGTGGGTTCTGGAGATCTGGGCATGCCAAACTCAATCCTAGGGCTGAACACACTTAGGAGGAGTCACTTCCTCCTGTGTATTTTACTGACACCCAAGTGTTGTTCTTTATGTACCAAACACCAGGAGCACAAATCAGATTTAATCCTGCGCTCTTTATGCACTGACATTTATAGAAAGAAAAACGTGTCAGAGGAAGAAAAGTCTCCAAAAAACTACTCAGGGTTGAATGATGCTTTCTCAGCTTATCAGTGACAAGGGCTGTGGTTTCAACACATCACACAGGAGAAAATAAAAATGCCAAGATGCAGGTGATACAGCACAGGCTGTTCCGGGAACGCTGGCACTGCTCCAGCCTGGGGCTCACTGGAGCAAGGAGCAGGAATGCCACGGACTTGGAACAAAGTAGGGTAAGGGGATGGGTGAGATCAGGGACTGTGGAATTATCACAGCGTTACAGATTGGTTTGGCTTGGAAAGGACCTTACAGACCATGTCATTCCACCCCCCTGCCATGGGAAGGGACACCTTCCACTAGCCCAGGTTGCTCCAAGCTCTGTTCAGTTTGACCTTGGACACTTCCAGGGATGGGGCAGCCTCAGCTTCCCTGGGAAACCTGTGCCAGGGCCTCCCCACCCTCACAGGGATTCATTCCTTCCCAATATCCCATCAAACCCTGCCCTCTGGCAGTTTGAAGCCATTTCCCCTTATTCTATCACAACATACCCTTGTAAAAGTCCCCCCCTTAAATGTTTAAGGGAACTTGATACTTCTAAAACCTTCAGACTTACTACTGGATTGGTGGAATTATTTAGGTCAAGTCCTGTTTTGCATGTTAATTTGGAAAAATAATAAAATCTAACCTGAGTTCAGGACACCAATGCCAGGCCAGTCAGCCCAGGAAATTACTGATGAGTTTTCAAACAGGACTGAAACAATTAAAAGCCACCATTTGATTGCCTGGACCCAGCCTGGTGACCCGAGTCCAGCTCTCAGGCAGGGGGAGGAGATCCCTGAGCTGTCAGTCAGAGCTACATTCCCACAGAGGATTTTTTTTGTTTGTTTTCATTTCTAAGAGTTGTTACTGGAAGATGTCACTATTCATTGCCAGGGTTCCCGGGATGCAGCAACTCTCATTACACCTAAGCCCTCTCAGCACAGAACAGCCACACACTGATAACCTGAATGTCTCTGCTGCAGCTGCTGTTCCATAGGCTGCACTCCTGCTCCTCTGGGGCATTTCCATCATTATTGGCCCCATTATTTTATATCTTGTTCCTCTGTGTAATGCTGACTCCAGAGCCCTTCATCTTAACAGAAGGACAAGCAGGGATGAGGAGTCTCGGGGAGGCAAAGGGAGGCTGGAGAAAAGGCAGCAGGTCGTGCTGAGCCTGGGCTGAGGGAGCATCCAGGAGCCTCTGTCCCCTGGGAGCCCTGGAGCCTCTGTCCCTGCTGCTCACAGGTGCCCAGAACAGGTATGTCAGTGCAAAGAAAACAGGTGTTTCTTCCACAGCACAATAACGTACACGCGCCACACACTGATTAGGGAACGCCTCAAGGAGTGATAAAAACCACGGGAAACAGTCTGAGAGGAGTCTCTTTAGCTGGAAAAGACAAGGAGAGATGACACGACATTATCAGCAAATAAGGCCTGCTGAAATAAGGAATAAACCGCCTGTTTCTATTTACTGTCTTTTACAAAAGTGGCCAACGAACAGATAATAAAGATGAAAGATAATGAACAATAGATTAAAAAACGTCAGGGCTATAAATTATGTATCCGACATCTCACAGTGTCTGTGGAGCTCATTGATACGAGGTGTAATTGAGACCAAAAACTTCACCCGACTCAAACAGCATCATTATTATCATTTTTTCAGACAGTGCAACTGTTTGTACTCCTCAGAAGAGAAATGCAAGCTCTCGAGTCAGGGGCTAACAGGGAGCTGGCACTGGGCTCCGTGGCCACCACCCTGTTTGTCACTCCCCTGCCATCACATTTGCTCTCGCTGAGGGCGTGTGGAGGCTCTGCCTGTTGGGGGAGAGGTTGGGACTAATAAAGTGAGTGAGAGCCTCAGCATGAGTGACTTTATCTGAGCAGGGTGAGACACCCCGTCCTGGTTTGTGCAGAGAGGGAGCTGCAGATATAAAGGCATCAAGGAGAACTTCCCTCGAGTGCATGCCAGAGCAGGTACAAGAGGGCCGTGATAATGAAAAAAAAAGACAAATAATTCTTTGCCCTTTTCTTGCAGGCTTCACTCAAGGACTGGGATTGCTTTATGAATACATATCACAAGGCTGCCAAGAGTCTTGAGAAGCAGCAGTGTTATACAAAGATCATAAGCCACGTGTAAGAGATGAGAGTTAAAAAACCCTCCAATGCCGCAGTCGGCTGATGGTTTTTCCTATCTTCTGTCTTCTGTTATAACATGTTAAAACACAATTATTACCCACTCTGTAGGGCTCAAATGCCCGTGTAAATGAAGCTGGGAGTAACTAGTTAAAGGAAGAAGGATTGAGGAGATTAATGTGAGCTAACTCACTTCCCTGGATGGCTCAGAGAGCTTATAACAGAACAGGGATGCAGGAAAGCAATTAAAAGAACTAACTTAAATAAATCTCTAGTGCTGAAGGTTTGCCAGCATATACCTCTAAATTCTTCTCTGATGCAACCAGGCCCCTTCCTCCAGGGATGTTCTAACAACCTCTCAGACATCAGGATAATTATTGCAAAGTGTGACCCAGACTGTGGTTACTGGTATAATCAAAAACCCCCTGAGGTTTCAACATTAGACACAGTCTCACTGGTGCAGCAGAGTTTCCAACTCTTGTAACAGGGTTGTAATGACTGAGCTCCCAATTCCACTCCCTGTGACAGGGCCCTGGTCCTGGTGGGCTGGGGGTAATGTTGGCTGTGGTGGGGCTGCTCCCCCAGACGGGTTTGAGTTTCTGTGATGGATCTGTCCCACTGTAATCCCTGTGGAACAGTCCTGGCAAGGAGCCCACTCCAGGAGTTTGGAAGGAGAGAAGAGACATAATGGGTCATAGAATCACAGAATATCCTGAAATTGGAGGGATCCACCAGGATCATCCAGTCCAGCTCCTGGCCCTGCACAGACACCCCAACAATCCCCCCCATCCCTGAGAGCATTGTCCAAACCCTCCTGGAGCTGTGCCCACTGCCCTGGGGAGCCTGGGCAGTGCCAACCACCCTCTGGGGGAAGAACCTTTCCCTGAGATCCAACCTAACCCTCCCCTGACACGGCTCCAGCCCTTCCCTTGGAAAGGAGAGAGACATTATCCAGTTGCTGCTCTCACTCTGAAGTCCCTGCTCAGGCAGACCAGGCACTGCTGTTCCCTCACAACATTTTCGAAGCAAAACGCGCTCCCCTGACATTTCAGCTCCTCAGACTGGCTGAGGGTTTGATCCCTTTGGGAAGCTCAAGGACTGCAGTGGATTTGCTGCTTTCTGGTGCACAGGGAACTTCCAGTGCTGGGACATAAATCCTCGCTTGGTTCTAACCCGCAATCTCCGATTTAAGCAAACAGGGAGTAATGGAAGAAATGAAATACTAATTGCAATCCAAATTGCTCCATCTTCCATCCACCCCCTGCCAACCCTCCTCCCTGCTCCCTAATCCATAAGTGATGATCAGTGAGTAATTAATTCGGGGTGAGCCGGAGAGGTTCCTGCAGGGAGCTCTGCGGGTGCAACATCCCGTGCAGGAAAGGCCCGGAGAGCAGCCGGAGGTTCCTGGGGTGCCTCTGGGTGCCCAGGGCCCACCAAGGCACCCCCATGCACGTGGCCCTGTGTCACTCCACTAATTGCACTGTGTTGGACAAACCCTCTGTGCTCACCCACGCACACAGTGCACAAACAACACGTCCTTCCACCGGGAGAAGGCAGGAAATGCCACAGTCCAGGGAAATCGTGGCGATGCCACGGCAGGATTAGAACTATTAAGGGGCAGCGTTAGAGCCACAACTTCAGCACGTACCAAAAAGACATCAAACATGCTGCCTTGTGTTTCCAAACCACTTAAACCTCATGTTCTGAAAGCACAAAAGTTAAAATAAAAGAGCTCAAAGCCAGGCAAATTTTATACCTCAGTTTCCTGCACCGCCCCAGAATGTCGAAGTCTAGGAGCCATCACAGACTGCAGGTGTCCCTTCCCTTTACAACAGTCCTAAGCTGGACCTCTTGATCTGGTACTTGAATTCAAGTTATCTTCTGACTGTATTTAGCAGTAGCCAGGACTAAAATTGTGCAGATGCCACGAGGCAGCAAGAAACACTCTGTAGTGTGATTGGAAATGCCAGACATATCACACACACACACTGACACACACGCATGCTCCAGACTCTCCATGTCACAGATTCCCAAGAACTGGATGGCTGAGGAAGTCCCCAAAGGGGACTGTTCACCCTGCCCTGGTCTGTCCATGCCTGGGGACAATCCCAGTGGCCTGTGATGGATCAGGTGGTGATACAGGAGCACATCGACCCTCATCAGGGAATGTCACATCCCGATGGCACTTGCCCTTGGTTGGTGCCTGGGGGGATCATGCCCAGGCAGAGGACAAACACCAGACCCCAAGGTGAGCAAAGCAGCCCTCAGTCTTTCATCTCAACCCTCAGAAGCCAGGCACTGGGAAAAACTTTGCTCTCAGTGAACTAATTTAATATATAAATCCTCCCCTCTGTCTCCCTCTGTGCATCCACATCACGTAAAGTGCTACTGTACAGCAACAAACACATCCCTAATGGAACAAACCTCCCCACACACCAGGACAGCAAAGGATTAATAATTCAGGCTACATACAGCTGAGTTATGTAAATCATTTGGGACCCACCACAGGCCCCCTCTGCAGGGGGATTCCTGCGGAGAGCGTTCGGATGGGGGATGTGGGTGATCCCTCATGGAATATGGGGGTACAGGCCCAGCTTAATCCCACAGACATCAGTAAACGTGAGCAAAGGGGACAGCCTGATGTAATACCTCTGGCTTTACAATTCCTAAGACATCTCCATCCTCTGGAATGAGGGAATGCCGCCCTCCTGCACACCATCAATCATGTACAGGGCACGCCACATCCCCTTCTCATATAATTACTTATATAACACACGTGGATTAAAGCTAAATTCATATTTCTGGCTTTAATACAAATCAGTTCAGTATTTTGAAGCAAATTACATTTTAATTTCAGCTAAAATCCATTGGTTTAATTCAATTAAAATCAGTTCTTGCTTCTTTTCATCACACCTGACCTGAATTTTGTGGAGGAGAACGTGAGACACTCTGTATTGTTCTGAAAATTAAAATTATAAACACTGCCAACCAGATCAACAAGATCATAATACCAGGATTATGAGAAGACATCCATATGTGAACAATCCACCTGAACTCTCTCCAGTCATCACTTCAGAGGCTCCACATCACAAGGTTTTATTACAGAGGATGGTAAGAGGAAGGCCGGAGGAGCATATTTTTCCTCAGTCTGGTTTTTTTAACTCCCTCCCAGCTGATGGATGAACTTAACAGAGTTATTTGGTATTCACAAGTCTTGAACATCATTATCCCCAGTGCTCTGTACGGGCAGCAGCCAGCAGTGAGCTGCACGCTCGGGCTGCCGCCTCCAGCTACAATCAGCGGATCTCGGTGCCCGAGCACTGCCAGACAAAACGGGCTAACAAGGTACACACGTCAGACACCGGCGTCTCCCAGCCCCGAACAAAGGCCTGGAATCCTTCCCCTCCTCACTCTTATGTTCACTTGCCAACTCTCTGTCCCTCACACAGGCTTTCCAATCAAGGTTTTGCAAGGTTTTCAATAAAGAGCAGGGTGAAAGCTGGGTTTAAACATTGGGTTTTTAAACATGCCTTCCTTCCAAAAGAGAAAGCCATTTATTGCTAACACCAAATGCCAACAGAAATGGCAGAGTAGAGGACAGCAAAATGTGAGCCAACAAGCCCCTGTGAGATGGGAAATTCCATGGAAGATGGGAAATGGAAGCAGATGTCAATTGGACATCCCTCCCCCATGGCCAGACAGCATCTGGGGCAGAATCTGAGAGTACAGTTATATATCCCATTAAATGCTGCTCCACACTACCAGAGAAAGTCCCTGCTCTGCCATCTTCCTGCTGCTGTGCAGCTACGGGACTGGGTTCAAACAGAAATCACCCTTTAAACAACAATTTCCCATTGAACCCACTTCCTGACCTTCCCAAGATTGTGTGATGCCAGGATCTGTGGGAAGGGGAACACGTGAGCTGGGAAAAGGACTGTTCCCCTCAGTGTACAAGTGATGGTTTCATCATGAGCAGTTCTCACTGAGTGCCAGAATCCCAGAATCCCAGGATGGTTTGGGTTGAAGGGGACCTTAAAGCCCACCTCATTCCAACCTCTGCCATGGGCAGGTTCCACAGGCCAGGCTGCTCAGGGCATAGTGGAAGGTGTCCCTGCCCATGGCAGGGGAATGTTTAAGCCTGGGGTAGAACTGTCTTATTGTGATCAAATGACAATTAAAACAGCAAAGAGAAGGGTCTGGAAGGAACAGAAAGCATCCTCTGGTAGAAAAGCTGCAGTGATTGCATTTTTGTCCTTCCCCCCCCCCCGTGTTCATTGACATGAAGAGCAGTGCTAATGTAATTGCACTGAAACCCATGCCCAGGAAAACCTCACCAGGGCGAAGGCAGAGTAAATGGCCTGTTTGGAAACGAAATGTTAATGCAAAGGGGAAGCAGTGCCTGCCTTTGATCTGGAGGGAATTGAGACACCCTCGGCCGCAAGGCAGCGGAACTGCCACCCCCGCTCCGAGCCTGTGCCGAGGGGCCACGAGCGCAGCTCTCTGCTTGTACCCCTGAGGTGTGCAGGGATGCACCACGTCAGGGCTGCCAGGCAGTGGCCAGATGAGTCAATAATATGCATTCAGCCTGGGAGAGCAGGCAAGTGAAAGCAAGCATCCTCCTATCCATTAATCAACCTGATCCTGCGCCGCAGAGACAATGCCTTCCGATTGTCGGCGCTTCCCAAACATCCCTCACGCACTAACCATCTGCAGCTGGAATACAATGCTTTGATTGCAAACGTCAAAAAGATGGAGCATAAAATTAACTTCTCCTTATTTAGTAGGTTTAGAGAGATGTGGCTTCACGCTACACTAATTCAGTGCCCTCAGTATGAAAACTCCCCATTACGATGTCTCGTCAAATTAGAGCCGACGATCCAACGATGTCATCTCTATCCTCACACAACACTCTATTTTGTAATTAAGCAGGACAGGGAAACAATGGCCTTGCTTATAGAGAAAAGGTCAGGGATGCAAAACATATTTTTGCAAGCTAATTGTAAGATGCACGAAGCCAATTATCCCAGCAGCGCCGCATATGCCGGAGCAGGAAGGGTTTTCTAATTCCGCTCCGTCGGTGCCCCGGGGGACACGGGGCTGTTTGTCCAGGCTCTCGGGGAAACAGGGAGCACAGAAGAAGGCAAGAAGGCTGTGAAAGCAATTCCAGCCTCTCAGTCCTCCCGTTGACATTCTATTATGGCTTGAAGAATGTCTAGGGGTTAATATAGTCTTTCCTGGGAGGTGTCAGGCACGACCGCCCTGTTCAGTGAGAAAGTTGGATGGTGTAGGACAAGGAGAGGTGTTTCTGTATTTCTTTGAGAATGGAGGATCCATTTCCCTCAGGCAGCCTCAGATACACAGTCACACGCATGTGCAAAAGCCACATTAACAGGAGGAACAGTTGAGACCTTGCTGTTGCCTTGGGAGAAGCTGAAAGGCCCCACGTTGTTTTCAGTCTCTCTCTGACCCTCTCGGGATCGTTCAGTTATTTTTGTTTGTTTCAATGACTCACAAAAAACCACCCCCCTCAACCCCCTCTTTTTCCATTAACAACATTCTCCTTTTAAAAATACCAGTTTCTAAGCTTCCCAATATCATGAGCAGAAGATGAGGAACATCACAGGTTCTGGGGAGAAACGGTGATTTCCTCCTGCATCTCTCCTTCAAAGCAGCTCTCTGATTTTTCCAGCCTCCTAACACAGCCATTAATTAGAGATCAGTAATTAACTTTCTGGTTCAAGAAATATTTTGCAAAGGAACCCCATTACAAGGCAGATTTGCATATTGCAGGACAAAGCAGCCTTGGTATAAATGCAGGTACTGTGTGAGGCCAGTCTGAATTCTGAGTCTGTCCTTGAATCTTTAAGCTGCTGAGCTCCTTGACTGGGAGGGAAGCAGGGACAGGCACTACCCAAGCACAAGTGACACCGGTACCTGCTGGATGCTCCTGACTTTGCAAGATGCTTTATTCTGCATTTCAGCCACTGTCGGCAGTGCTGAATGGTTTCCCTACACAAACTGAACAGTCATTCCTCGGAATATCTTCATTATCATTAAAACCAGATTCCAGGTGCTGTAGAGTGCTGCTGGTGTCACCCTCCGTGGGGTCACTCCTCGTGCAAGTGTTCCTGCTCAAAAAGCTTCCCTGGATAACGCCATCCACACAAGGAGCCAGAAGGGGAGGCAGCTCTCCAGCACTTGTTCACACAGATCTAAAAGCCCTCCATGCATTCTGGGGTCTGCCAGTGCCCTAGTTCTGCAGGATGAGTCATTCCCCTTTCCAATTCCAAAGAAAATAGAGCAACTTCATCCTTCGTCATGCAGCACTCACCATATTCTCCTCGAACTTAAACCAATTTCATCGTGCCTAAAAATATTTGGCATATCAGGTTTGTTGGGAATAAACAAATGATAATTAGATCTCAAAGAACTCCCAAACTAAGTTTGCTGCAGGAGTTCATCAGTCCCCCATGCACCAAAATGAGCTTTGAGCACATGGAAAACCCTGACAGCAGCCTGGGCACTACATTAGTACATCAGGAATTAAATGTGCTGCAGCACGTGACTGGTACAGTTCCTCTTCCCTCTGTGGGCTATAAGCAAAAATTTTGGATGTGCTAAAGACAAAAAGTAGTTTAAAGAGGAAGTCTCAGTAGTGCAAGTCTGTTATTAATGCAGGGCTGTACCCCTTCCAAGGCTGAGGCTCATTTAACAATCAGCCATATGCTCCAGCTTTTGTAGTGCCAATAAAAGCTTAAATAGAATGTTATCTCCTGGAATTACAAAAAAAAAAAACCTTGCAAAATAATCACAAATGTTGGTAATCCAGAGTCCCTGAGCAGGAAGTGAATTCTAGGAGCACTGAGGCAAAGTAGCCCCAGGAACGACCAGCTCAGGGATTACAGCACAACACGGAGCTCCCCAGAGTGTTTCCCACCAAATCCTGAAGGTATTTGTCCCACAGACTCATACTGTGGTCCTGCCCTCTCCTGCTGCTGCAAAATCACCTTTGCCACTACAAGAAAACAACCCCAAATGCAGCACCAGCAGTTAACAACTGGAGCAGAACAACCTTCCCTCGCTTCTCTGGCTCTGCTCCCCGAGCCCAAACCAGGAATTTTCTCCATCACAAATTTTGCAGGAGAAATGTGGATCCAATTAAGAAAAATCCAAATGCTTGATTTGTGGATGATTCCAGGGGCCACTACAAAGCCAAATATTCAGTGCTCCACGATAAAAACTTTGTGAGCTGCTGTAATAAATCAGGAGGCAGGAGACATTGTTAGCAAAAAAGCCACTTTTTGGAACCCTTTTTAGCTCTAACAAGCAATATGACCAGCCAGAGAACTGAAAGGAGCACTCATTTCACAGTCTTCCTTTAGATCTCACATTTACATACTCTGACTGTACCAGGTTAATGCACCTCTCACACAGAATGTGAGTTACGCTTGCTCTGATTTTGCTTCTTTTATTCCCAATCAATAATGTGAGTGCTGTTACTGTAACAGAAGTCCTAGAAAAAACCCGAAACAGTATGGACAAGACTGGCAAAATTTGGCCAACCACATCCCTGTGAACCCCACAGTAATTTACTGAAGTGCAAACCCTCATTCCAGCTTTTTTTTCCGAACAAGAGGTTTCTTCTCAGTCAACGTAAAACCCAACACCACTGAGTTTTTTTTCTACAAACATAAGCTCTGCTGACTATAACCAGGGTATTTTCCTAACACAACACTTTGAGCAATTCCTCAGATGTTCTTTATGGAGGAAAAAACATTTGGCCAAGGTTTGACTAAACCAGGCTTCTCACAGTGGCTCTGCACACACACACATGCCGTGGTGTGAGCTGATGCCACTGAGACATTCTGTGACTTTTCCAATGTTTGCTGTTATTTCCTTGTTTTCCTCACCCTCTACAACTGTCTCACTGTTGCAGGAGGTAATAATTTTTCCATTTTAAATTGGCAGGATGCATTTCAGTGCATGCATTAATCAAACACAGGATAAAAAGCATAGGTATGTTTGTTTATGTCCTCTGCTCCACACACAAGCCACATCCACCCAGTTATCTGTCTGAACATGTATGTGCACAGCTCATACATTTCACATATTCACACACATCTGCAGGAGAAACAGGACATGGAAGGAAAAATAAAGAAACTAAGAGGCAGGAATGGCCCCAGTTTAGATACACAGAAGCCAAATAACAGAAGCATTTATGATCTACTGTAGCTCAATATTTCAGTCTGGAGTGTTGTGACTGCACTATTTATTTTTCCAGTGGCATCTCCTGCAAAAATTGGACCAAGGTCCAGAATAGAACAGTGTTATAATGGTGACTTCCACGAGCAAAGGAGTGGCTCACGAACAATCAGCTCGGATACAAGATGGAGTCAAGAATCAAATATTTAAGAGGCAAATATTCCAATACCAGATGCTTCCTGGAAACAGTTCTTGGATTACAAGCAAGACAAGCACAGCAGAAAATGTACGAGAGGGATCTGAGAGACTCGAGTCCTTCTCTATACATTGTTCATCTACAATGGGACAGGAATGTTCAGGAAGATAAAATTATCTTTTGAAACCCAAACCTCTCTGCATGACTGGGAGGTCCAGCTTTTCTTTCACCTCTCTGAGAGCAACAGTCCCTACGGCCGAGCTCTCCTGCAGAGGATTCCTGCTCACCTGACAGGTCTGACACCGCTGTGTCAGCCTGGGACTAAGAGCCTGCTGTCAAACCCCCCCGTCTCAGTGTCCTCCAGCCCAGGGCATGTCTGTGTACCACAGGTGAAGTGCATTTTTGAGTGATACCTGCCCAACAGAAGGTTTATTCCCAGGGATGATGAAGGTATCATTCATATGCAGTTTTTCATACTCATACAAGCAAACCCTTGAGTGTTATTTGAGGCTGCCAAGTGCCATCTCTCCTCTAAGCCACCCTGAAAATGCACTACAGCACTCCCTGAATCTCTGTAAGGAGAAGTTGCAGTACATCTGGCTCTCCCAAAGCCCAGCCAGCTCCGGGCTCCTGTGCTGGGCGGGCAGGGAAATTACACGGCTTAATTTGGGAAAATGGCTTTGGCTGCAGGGCTGGCCAGAACAGTTAATGCCCAGGTCCTGTCCTGCCAAATCACTGAACGGAACAAAACCCATCCAGGTAGAAAGGAAACACTGCCTAATTTGCCTGTTGTCTGAGCGAGGCAGCAGCACCGTGGGCAGATTCCCGGGAGAAGCCCGGCTCCACTCGCTTCCCTCTGGAACACAGTGCCCTACTTCGAGCATTTGGGAAAACTGCAGCACGGGAATCAAATCAGCTCTGTCTTCCCAGACAGTAACCCCTGAGATCTCACTCTGCACCACCCAGCACAATCCTTTCACTTGCAGAATTCAAAAGGAAAAAGCTCAGGAGGCTGCAGTAGGTCGGGTAACGAAAAATCCAGACGGTTATTTGTCCAAATTGTTATTTGTGGGCTTCAAAGCTCACAGCCCCTCCAATGAATGAGTACAGACACAACAATGTCGAAGTTGTCACTGCTTTTCAAAGTGAAGCATTTACTCACTGGGTCTGAAGTACAATCCTGGTACGGTAAAATGCCTCTGCTACGAACTGGTTACATCAGGGCACGGCCAATCCGGCACGATTGTCACACAGACTTTTCCTGGCACTTCAATATCTCTGTCATTCCCCAGAATGATTCATGTAAGGGTGAAAGATCTTCCTTTTGGAAGCAAAGCAGCAGTTTGTTTCCGTGGCTGGTAATGGAATCTTACCCAACCACGACCTTGATCTGCATGTGAATCTACACATAAATCTACCTCAACCAGTGCCTGTCTGATGCACACACCGACAGAAACCCACACCCACAGAAATACATGTAAACCCACTAAAGAGCTGCTACACTTTTTAACCAGCTGAAGAACAAACCCAAGGTCTCATTTCTCTTCTATTTTGCTTGCAATTTGCTCCAACGCTGGAGCAAATGCTTTATCAGATCCATCTGCACATTCCCTGCAAGGCATCCCTCCCGGACTGAGATCCTGTCATGGCTCAGACAGGAACAGCAGCTCCGGCCACACGCCGAGAATCCATGTCCGTGTAACAACGGCAGACAAGGGCAGTGCTGGAGGAACGTGTGTGAGGGGGGAGAGAGGGATTTGGGGAGATCGTGGTTGTTATTGTCCTGTGTTATTGTTCGTTCCGCTGTACGTTACGGCGTGTGTAACCCGGCTGTGCTCAGCGCAGTCCGGTGTGGGAGCATCCCTGCCCTCCCTCCCTCACCTGCATCAGCTCTGGCTGCTGCATCTCTGTGCTATTTATACGCTGGTACATCAAGTTAGGATTTATTGGGGCAGAGAAAAGCAGAGCAGTCAGGCTGCTCTGCACCCGGTATTTAACCTGAAAAGGGAGGGCTTGCACCGTACCCTCACCGACAAATTAAAACTACCCCTCTTGCAATCAACCAAGTCTCTACTTCCATCAGGGATGTGGCCCCTGCTCTGAATGAGATCAGCAAGATATTAACGAGAGCTGGGAAAATCAACATCCTCCTTGTGTCCCACCCCCCCCCACGAAGCGTCCCCTTACCTTTCATGGTCCACACTCCTGAAGCCAGGTAAGATGTGGCGGAAGCTGCTGTTCCTGTCGAGCTTCGGTTGGCTCTTTGTCCTTTTGATGGAGCCTTTAAGCCGGCGGCTGAGGAACCCCTGTGGGGTGAGACAAGAACAGGGAATTACGGCGGGGCAGGGAGCGGGGCAGGGTGTGCTCCCCGGCTGCTGCAGGAGCGGTGTCGGCGGCGCTCGCTCAGCTCCCAGCCAACATCTGCTCCCAGCGCTCCCAAGGCCGGGGCGCTGCGGCGGCGCGAGACTCCCCGAAGCCTCCGTTGCCCTGGCAACCATCAGCTCACATAAAAATACTGTCTGAAAGACAAGACTAGCACATCACATCACAGCTCCTGCCGGAGGAGACGCTGCACCGGGGGCTCCGGCCGCCCCATCCCAGACGCCACCCACGCACCGGGAGAGCTCCGTTACCTGCTCAGAGCCCCCCGGGTTTCCAGCCATGGCTGGCAGGGTCGGGCCCAGGTGTTTCAGTTACATGTACAGATCTCCCCTAAAGCTTGTCCAGACCTCAGGGCTACAGGCACCACTGTTAAAGAAGAAAGAGACCCTGGCTGAACGTACAGCTCCTTCTTCTCCTGCCTCCTCCCTCACGGAACATAAGTCACGGCTCCCGGAGTGCTCCACAGCAAAGCCAGCACTAAACGTTTTAATAGCAAAGCTTCTAATGTGTTATTTGCTTATTGTTAGGAGTTAATGTTCTACATAATCTGAACATTACATTTAATCTCTGCTAAATAAGGTAATAAAAGTGTAACACTACTGCGCTGGCCGGCATTTACAGCATGGGAGGGTTGGCTCAGAGAGAGTCCAGCACGTTGGCCAGAGAAAGTCAGGGAGCATTTTAAAGAGAAACCAGGATTTTGGGGTGAAGCCTGAAGGAGAGCTCCTTTAACAGACCATCATACTAAAGAAATAAATCAGCTCTATCAACACCTCAGCCCGCCCCTGCAGAGCCCGAGGTTCTGCACACGCCACTTCTCTTCCTCACCCTCAGGAAAAGGGGAAGAAACGCAGTGGATTGAGCACAGATTTTGAGATGCATAAGGAAACAAATGTGAGAAGAACAGGTGTCCTTCCACTGGGTACCATACCAGCATCCCAGAGGTGCCCACAGCACACCCTCTGCTCCAGGCAGGAGCCTCGGGAGATTCTCCACTCAACACACAGGAACGGATCCTTAGCAGCTCCCTTTTACAAATGAATACCTCTTATATGTCTTGCAGGAAGATAATCACAGGCTAACTTCCACCGAGCCTGTCATTTGTTCATGCCATTTAAACAGTCCTTCCCCACCCCGCAGGATATTCATGGCTCACATTACGTCTTTCTCAAGTCGGACAATTTCCCCGGGCAGCTCTTGTTGTGGAAGTGACTTTCCTGTTTGTAAGTGCACCGAGAATCTGAGGCATCTTGATAGCCAAAGGTGTCTCACAATTATTAAGTGGCACTTTACTCAAGAAGGAGGGATGTAACATGCATTCACGGGCACTGAATGTTTCTCTGAGGTGTTTGCATGACTGGAACAGCACAAGGTGTGTAACACAGCCCATCAGGTTGTACAGAGCCAACACCTGAGACAACAAAGGCCTTTTCAAAAGTGTTCTGGCCATGAGAAATACCTTCAGAGGATTTTTATAGTACAGAGGAGCATGACTGTGAAACAGCAAACATGAGCATCTGCGTTATCTAGAGCACTGTTGAGAGATTTCCCTCAGTACTCAGACCCCAGCCAGCCTCATACTCATTGTACCAACGTGGTATCACCTCATACTCATCATATCAACATGCTATCAGCCTCATACTCATCATATCAACATGGTACCAGCCTCATACTCATCATATCAACAAGGTACCACCCTCATACTCATCATATCAACTCTTCATGCTCCTGTTCCTCTGGCTCTCTGCTGTGGAGACCAGCCAATACTTGCTGTGAAGGACAAATCAAACCCACACAACTGGCCAGTCATGCGATATTTCCCTAAATGCCACTGGTGAGCAGCTTTTGGTCCACAAGTGAGAGACTGGTCTCCCTTAATCACTGCCAGCCCACCCCCAAATATGTCCTCGTGTAATCAAGCCACTTCTTCAGTCCAGGAATAGCTTTGAGCTGTGGACAGGGAGTTGCTAAGGACAAACCCAAATGCTTTTTGCAGCAAATGATGACAGCCTTCATCCTCCATCCTGTGTTTCACATCTCAGCAACTGTTCCATGGTTCGTGCAGGATTTGGAAATTAGAATTTAGGGTTGCAATAAGACATTACTTTCCTTCTGTTTCCCATTGTTTTTACATTCATTGCCACCAGAAGGAGAACACACTGAGCCATTTTCCATTTTCATTGCCATCTTCCTTGGGAGAATGAGATGTCAGAAATTTTAATGCTGATAAATTATGCTGCTGTAGCAATACTTTGCACCTCCACAGTGCACACCAGAGATCAGAAAGTCTAATGTGTGAATTACTACCTTCTGTAATTTTCAGATGGAGTAAGGAAAAAAGAGAGAGGAATTAATCCGTGGAAATACAAGAGAGAGAGAATCCGACCCAGGGTGTGACCGCCGAGCTTTCCCACTGAGATCATAAGGACATCATCCATTTCTTCTTCATGCAGGACTTTAAACAGCATTTGATTCTGATCTCCAGACAAACAAGGCTAATCCCACCCTCTGAGCACTGCCTCCTCCTCTAGCCCGGCTGCATTCTTGGGAGTTCTGGTAATTAAAGCATTGCCCTTTGTATTACATGTTCTTGATACACTTTTAAGTTTCTTTTGAGAGCTGTCTAGGGCAGAATTGTGTCTTCCTATGTGTGGGCAGCATTTACCACCAGTAAAAATATCTTAGCAAAGATTAAGCTGCTAACTGAGAAAGGTTTCATTCAGAAGTTAATAGTCTGTGTGAAATGATAATAAATAGAAATCTGCAGAGCCCCAAATCCCTTCAGATATAGTAAATCACAAAACAGCCTCTGAAATACTACAGAGGTACAAGCTACATAAATTCATCTTTGTGTGTGGAGATATTTTAGGGTCTTTAGAGACAACCATTGTGGTCAGGAGTGTGGCCCCTTGCAATCCATGAAAGCCCCCAGAGGAGTGTGGCACAGAGCTCATCAAACCTGCGAGAAAAAAGCAGGAATCATGGAATCCCAGACTGGTTCATCCCATCCCACCCCCTGCCATGGGCAGGGACACCTTCCACTGGCCCAGGTTGCTCCCAGCCCTGGCCTTGGACATTCCAGGGATGGGGCAGCCACAGCTCCTCTGGCAACACCCAGAGCTTGCCCTGAGCAGTGATTTGACCCTCTAAGGGTCTTGCTTTTCTCGCTCTGTTTCTGCTGTTTTGCCTCTGACATCTTCAAGCCCGGAGTACAATCGCTCTAATCACAAGAGCTGACTGAAGTTATAATGAGACACAAAGAATGAAGGCAAAAGAAAACAGAACAAATCCTTTGGAGGAACGGCTTAATCACAACCACAGCAACTTCAACTAAGACAGGATGACACAATTCACAACAGCACAATTAAGTCTGTTGTGATCTGGGCTCTTGACAAACCCAAAATCCGGTGCCACCATCTCACTGTAGATGCAGGAAGGTGGCACTCTCATTTTAATTCCTCTTCCTTATCAAATTCGGCATTTCCAATTACCCTGGAACCTGGAAATAATCTTACATTACAATGTTTGAATATTTTTAATATTATAATACTTTTAAAGCATCTGTGCAAACCCATCAGCACCGTATGCCTTTGGGAGGCAGGAACTGTGTGAGTCCACACACCCCAGGGCAGCAAGAGAAAAACTAGAAAGAGGAGAGAAAGAAGGGAGGGGGGCAAAGCTGAGCAGAGTGTTAATGGCAGCGAAATCCTGAGCTCCTGTTTTATTAAACAGAAAGCAATGATGCAAATCTCGTGTCTGGAACCGACTCCCACACCAATAATGTTCATTCGCAGTGAACCCACATGATAAAGTTATAAAGGTAAAAATTCAGCACCATGGAAACACAATGGAGATGGAATTTGAAAAATGATATATCAATAAATCAAGCTGGGTGCATCACCAGCAGCTTGCTTTGGAAGAGTCCTGGCAGCTCTCCGTGTTTTCCAAGCCAGGAGAACAGGGAGCAGGGCTGGGCAAGCACACGGGGTGGAGTGTGAGGGTCTGAACTGGGCACTGGGAGAGCACTGGTCTGACTGGAACAGAGACACAGCCCTGCTTTCTGCTCTCATCCCAAACCCACACAGAATAACCACTACAAAGACAGATCACAAGAACCACTGAACAGATGGGGTTATTTTTATAGTTCCTCCACATCTTTTTGTTTTAGATCAAGCGAAGCTCAACTCCAGAGGACATGAGAGGACAGCAGAAATTTTTTCACCGCTCATTATAAGGGAGCTGCCATAAATAAGTACTTGCTGGGAGCACAAATGTGTAATGCAGCTTTTCATTCCGGGTGTCCACATCTTCTGGTGCATCAGGGATAAACTTACAGGTATAAAATCGGGAGTAAATCCTCCCTACCAGACATGTCATTATTCTGAGCTTTAGAATCTTCATTATCTTTTTTATATCAAACTTAATTTAATTCTGGAATTAGGTTTGGGGGGTTTTTTCCGCTCTTGCACAGCGTGTGGAAATCCCTTTTATTGAGGCTCCACTGAATGGATAATTAGTACTTTTATTTGTGAACCAAGTGGAGCTGTGCCAACACTAACCATCCTACTACAGCCATAAACGTAGCAAAAAAGGGAGTTTACCCATTTCTACAGTTACCAGCGTTAGGCTTAGCTTTCAAAATAAAAGAGAAACCTGTTTTGGGCAGCATCTGATACTGCTGGTTACCAGGTACAGACACTTAAGTGCACATTTCTACCATTCCCTTTGGAGAACACGACTGCAGGAAGCCACACCAGGAACGCCCAGACCAGCAGAACACTGAGGGGGAGCTTAGGAAGAAGCCCAAGAAGAGCAGTAACACCCTGAGTGGTCTCCTGGCTCTGAAACAGGGAAGGAAGGGAATTTCTGTACAGCTTTGACCTTTATGGATCAAATAGTTTTCATCTGTTCAGTGTGAGGGGCACGGGCTGGGAGTGTCTGCAGCCTCTCAGTCACTTCAGATACCATTCATTTCTGTCAGCTCCTCTGATTTGGGCTTTGGAGTTATCAGTTGCTCTCCTAGCACGCAGTTCTGCTCCTGTCAGGGGTGATGAAGGGCTCTGTTCAGAAGGTGACTGAGCAGATGGCCCCTCTGGAATTCCCTTCCCCAGAAAGTGCATTTCCAGGATACATGCTGCCTGCACAGGGGCTGTTTTGAATTTGGGCACATGGTAGGCAGGAGAATGTCAACACTGAAGTTGAAGACATCCCCAAACTTATGAGAATTTTGCAGAGTTAAGCTCAGGCTGTTACATTCTGGCAAATTTATCAACCAACGAAACCAAATTCTGTTTCCACGACAAAGCCCAGCCTGCTCTGATCAATCAGACCCCCCCAGTGAATCCCAGGGGAAAGGGCAAAGGAGAGCAACAGCCACCAGAAGTCTGAGGAGCAGGAGAGATGTGGCCTTCAAAGGAGAACCACGCCAGCTTATTATCTCTGGACCTAGAAATGCACCCAGGGATGAACATGAATCCTCCTCCTGTTTACGGGAGGTGAACCCATGACTTAGTTCAAGTGGGTGAAAAATCCCTCAGTTTCTCCATTTTACCTGATGAATGTCAGGACCATTCCCAGTCACCCTGTGAGCCCCCAGGGACAGATGCAGATCACAGAATCACGGAATTGTTAAGCTTGAAAAAAATCCTTAAAGATCAAGCCCAACCATCAACCCAGCACCACCATCAGTTCACCACTAAACCTTGTCCTCAAGTGCCACATCCACACATTTTTTAACACTTCCAGGGATGTTGACTCCACCACTTCCCTGGGCACCCCGTTCCAATGCTTGACAATCCTTTCCACAAAAAGATTTTCCTGTTATCTAATCTAAACCTCCCCTGGCATCTGTAAGAGCAAGGAATCACCACTTGCTCTGACTGATGTTTCCCTAAAACATTATTCGGTAGGGATAAGGAAAGCCCCTGTGAGATGTCAGTGCCTTGGAATTAGGATAAACCCCAGAAGAATGACCAACCAGCTGCAAAACCACTGGGTGTCCAGTGATAACTGGCAGTGAAAACTCCAATCCTGCCTCTCCACACACTGTGGTCAGACTCGTGCTCTGGCATCTGGAGTTAAAGAGCAAACATGGAGACACAGCACTTCGGACCGTGAGAGGGTCTGTCTGGGAGCCAGGCCATAAAGCAGCCCCAGAATGTGAGAAACAGCTCGTGCTGGAAGTGCTGCTTAGCAACACTGCCCTGGACTGCCAGAGATTAATCAAATCTGCAGTGTCGTTGGAAACACTCAGCCCAGGCCACTGGGAAAATCAGATGAAGATGCACCGATGTGCCCCGGGTCACCAAAGGGACGGTGTGGGTCTGTCCAGGCCAGGAAAGCTGCACTCACAGCAGGTGAGAGGCCCTGAGGGTTAATGATGGACACGGCAAATCTCGTCCATGTGCAAATCAGAGAACCACAGAGTGAAGGACCAACACCATAACACGTTCAACATATCTCACCCCCCTCCCTCCTCTGGCCAGCAAGGGATTGCTACCCAAGCTCTATTTCTGTAAAGATCTCACCCATCTTGTTGAAACTGTCTCAGTCATGGGATCTTCTCCCACTGCTCTGGAGAGAGAATTCCACCCACTGGCAGCTCTCAGAGCCGTGCATCACTCAGGACATTTTCCCTGATATCCAGCTGAATGATTCTTTACAAACTTCCCTCTGTTCCTTTTCTGCTCTTTCCTACCAGGGGAAGGTCCCTCTCCCAGCCTTGGAACATTCACTCTCAGCCAGCTCACCCTGACCAAGAGAACCTTAAAATCTTCAGGAGAGCCAAGGGCTTATGACAAAACCATGGAAACCTGAGGAAATCTCGCTCTGGGTTCTCCAGCTATCACTGATAGCTTGCATGGAACATGGACAGGGAACAGCTGGGACATTAATCAAGTCCAGATGAAGGAATGCCACTGCCAGGTAGGATCTGGAAGACAACCACAGTTCGATGGCTGTTGTTATTCAGGGATCACCTGGATTCTTTTGTTCTCCTGCTCAGACAAACCCACACTGCTCTGGATTATTTGTTCACAGCTCCGTAATTATCGGACTGTCAACATCTCATATCCAAACAAGACAGATAAATATTCCTTGGGAAGGCAGAGAAGGGTAATTGAGCACTCAGGGATGAACGGTGCGGAAACAGAGACACGGGAGAATGGCAGGAACAGCCACAAACAGCTATTCAGCGAGGGCAGCAGGGCTGGGAACAGCCTGGCTCGGGGCAGCCAGGCAGGGAGGGCACCTGAGGAAGGATTTCAGTGGGGTGGAACAGCTTCCTGATTTAACTGGCACAGGGGAGTCACCCAACCCAGAGGACAAACTGTCCTTACACAACATTCCTTTGAAAATGGGGAGTCACACTGCACATGGAGCTGCTTTCTAATGAAGTCTGGCAGCCTTTTAAAAGTAAAGTGCATCACTTTGTCCATACTCTGGGACTTGTTCCTGCAGAAAGTAAAATCCAGTAACAGAAAAAGACAGACACCTCTCCAAGTAAGGTTTTAGGGAACAAATGACTACAGCCACAGTAAGGATCATCAGGGAAAATCTGAGGGAAGATCCCAACATCTATGGCCTCCAGGAGAGAGTGATTCGTACTGTTATTTATGAAGAAGAAAAATAAGGCCTTTAACCTCAGTGGTTAAAGCAAGCTGGTCTTAATGGAAGCTTTGGAGATTGAGTTTCATCCAGCCAGGAAGGAGAGGGGAATACCAAAACCATTTGACAACGTGCCAGGGTTGTTAAGGCTCCATTTCCCTCGATCATGTAACGCAGGGAAGCCCAGAATGGTTTTGGTGGAGATGAACTGTTCCTCCTCAAAGTCTCCTCCAGATCCAGCAGATCCACAGCTAAACCTTTACTCAGCACTTTGAAAACCAATCCTTCCATTGCTCATTACACAGTTTTAAGTATCTGCCTTTCACTAAGTGTGGTGGGTTCCACATTCCCCCCCCACTGCTGACACAGGAGATCGATTTTACTGTGGAGCAACAGATTCCAACCAGGCAAGTATTTCTGAACCCTCAGATATGGAGAGAACAAGTGCTTTTTAAAGGGATAATCCCCAGCTGACAGAAAGTTATACACAATCCTATAAATTTAAACTTCAACAATACTTTTTGTAGCATAATAATGATTTAAACACTCGATATCAGCTGTGATTCATTACGTCCATCCTGCTTTCAAAATAGAGTTGTGATTTAACTGAAGATAAGGGAGGGAATTTCTAGGACACGGTAGCAATGTCTGTTTGGATGTTTGGTGAGCCCACTCAGGCATGAAAAACAACCAAACTCTGCCAAGATTGATGGTTTCTATCATTTCCATCAGGTTCTTTACAGGAGGTATCCAAGGGAAAAACACCTGCAGGTTCTTTAGACTTCAAGTGCTGGAGTGGAAGTGTCCAAAAGGTGCTGCTGGCTGTGACAGGTCACTCAGTGCAAGAGCCACCCTGAGCCAGGATCCTTTGGTGCTTTTGCCACGGGCTAACCAAGCCCCGGAGCCGCCCCCTGGAACTGTTTCTGCAGGGCAGCACTTCAGCCCCAGCGGGTCCCCGTGCTCAGCACCTTCACACCAGCTCCAAACCCTGCCTAGGAACCGCTGGGATAAACCAACCTGCCCTCCTACTTCAGGGGAAGAAAAAAAGGTGGTTTCTTTTTCATATAAAGCAGATTAACTTCTTTCCCAGTATCAGGCAGGAGAAGATGCCTTTTAAAAGGACTCCACAGGCAGATCCAGGCTTCGAGCAGCCGCCAGGGAGGGGGAAATGAGGGTGTGCAGGTGGAGGTGGGAGAGCAGGGGGGGAAATCCTGTCAGAATGAGATGCTTTTGGCAGGTCACAGAGGAAATGAGTTTGAAGGCAGAGCTGTCCAAGAGATTTGCTACACTGTCTCTACACAGATAAGCTGCAAAGCCAGGATTACTTCTCAAGTGCTCATTCCTATGCCAGCAGTCCCACCATCCAAAGGCATCGCTCCTGGTAAAACAGGTATCAGGGCTCTCCAAGATGAGCAATAAACACACAGGGGAGATGAGAAAACCATCTCCATAAATCTCTTTACATTACCGTGCTCTTTTAAAGTCCACTTTTGCAATGATACAAAGTGTTTCATGAGGGCGTTTCATCCGTGCTTTGCCCGACTTTGATTTATGGCCCGGGAGCAGCACGTGGATGTCACGTTGTATCTACTCATCAGGCACCTTCGTGCTCACTTCCATACGAAACCTCTGGAGCCGAGCAAATACTGGAGCAGATAACCCCATTTTCCACAATATTGATGGGCAACTTTAAGTCCACAGCAAGGTACCAACATCAACCTGCTTCATTTTCACTGACAGATCTTGCGTGCCCTTAGTGACACATTTTCTACAAAACCAGCTGCCAGGACAATAAATTTTGAAAAGCAGTTGGTGGATGATGTGTTTAGAATAAAAAATTATTATTATCTTTGGAATGGAGGGATTCATTGTGTAATTTTGCAGTAAAAGTTACTCACTCGAATACGAGACTCATGTTTCAGGCAGATGCTCTTGGCTCCACAGACTTTCCCCACAATTCTGAAGCTCAAATTGGAACATTTGTATTCAGCAATAATTACAGCTGCAACCAAACAAAAATGTTCATTTCTGCAAAGGCTGGGGAATACCAACTGGAATTCAGATGACACATCAGTCCTGCATTTTCCCAGTCTGCCCCCCTGACTTCCCAGACACTGTGCAAATACTGAAGCTCATTTGTCCCAACCTGAGAATTTAGAAAAACGAGAATTTCAGTTGGATTCACCTTTTCCTTACAGCTCTGGTACAAAAGGAGGAAATTTACAGTGAAAGGATAAATCTAACACACACACACGACACTTACAGCAGTGCCAGCCCCGCTTCCAGGAGTTCCTCCATCCCTCAGGACTCACAGATCAGAGAACTTTTGATTAGGAAAGCTTAGAGAGGAATGAAAACTAATGCAGAACTACCCCCCGGTATTTTTTGCCACCTTTTCCTCCTAAGCTCATACCTCTTGTCTGATCTTTGGATTGAGGTGGTGAAGAAGGTGATGAGAGACAGCAGGAAACTGCCCAGCTGACAATTCTCTTTCCTAAAAGGCTCACATTGAAAGATATAAATCAAAAAGAATATCCTTCAAGAATTGGAAGGAAAAAATTAAGTTCATTGCTGGTTTATCCCTCAAAATAACAAGACAAACATTGCAAGTGACAGATCCTATTTTTGGGTCTTAGCAGTGATTATTTCTTGCCTGATTATTAGCAGTGGATTTACTATCTTTAAAGCAGAATTTTGTCACCCAGCAGGAAATGTGAATTCTAACAGGCAGATTTACGTGTCACTCATTTATTCCTTCACTATTTTGGACTCAGTTGCTAACGACCAAGGAAGGCTTCACTGCCAGAGGGGCTGCAGGCAGGAGGCAGGGCCAGGGTGCTGCCCCTCAGCAGTGGGACCACGGTCTTGTTTCCTAGGAAGGCATAGGAAGGTATCCTCCTCCACCCCATAACAATAGGAAAACCTGAATTACTATTTGTAAAGCTTCAAAACAGATCTACATTTGGACAGGCAGGTCCAAGGACCAGCTGGTCCAACCTTTCCTGGCAAAAGCACAGTCAGGACAAGCTGGGCCAGCAGCGGGTCCTGCTGAACCTGAGGAGTGTCCAACCCCGGGGACCCCGCCACTCCCCTGAGGAGATTGTTACAGTGATGGATTGTTCTTACTGGGACAATTGTTCCTCTCGTGTCTAAACCTCTCCGGGAATACCTTGTCCCCATCACCCCTCGTCTTTTCCACGTGATTCCTTGTTAAAAATCCAGTAAAAGTAAGCTCGGGTTGGCTCAAGTGAAGCAAAGTGAACGTGATCATTCACTGCAGCCAGGTCAGGCTGCCACATCGTGGGAATTCCATGGAAATGATCTTGCCAGTGGCAGGAATGAAGGGGGGAACAAGGGCAGGCTGTGCTGAGCCCTGTGAATCCCTCCTGCGGAACCGCGTTCGGAATACACGGAGCCGTTCAGGAAATAAAGACATGATTAGTTCTGGAGCTCATTTCCTTGGTGCTTTGAAGAATGTTGCAGGGAAGATATGATCCACTGTAATTATGGAGGCAGATAAAGACAAGAAGTTGCTGGCAGAGCGCCAGGCCCGGGAATACCTGAGCAGCTCAGCAAAGGCATCCCGGCTTTCCCAGCTCTCTCTTGGTGCCTGGGCCGTGAATATTCCCTGTTCTCCGGGAAAAAGGGAGTGTGAGGAGGACAAACACAGCTATTGCCTATCACAGTGCAGTGCTGAGGAGAGGTGACAGCGTGGAGGAGAAAGGGAATCTTGTTTCCATGGTAACTAAAGTTTGAGGGAAGTCTCCAGGAATCAGTGTGGTGTTCCCGCTCACATCTCACACCCGGAGCCAGGGCAGACCTGACTGAACTGCAGCCTCCCGAGCCCACGGGATCACCACGGGGCCAGGCAGCCAGACTGCTGCTCCAAGGAGCTGCACTTGCTTTGGAACAACAGTGTCACCACCTGGAGAAACAGCCTCACATGAGGCAGCAGCAGGCTGGGATTTGGAGGGGAACAGGAAACCTCCCAGACATCTCCCAAATGACGCAGCTTAGCAGCCCTGCTCCAGAGGAAGGGCCACAGCTCTTCCATGCCTGCTAAAGCTCAAAGTCAGACACTTCCACAGGGGCAAACAACACAGACAAGGTCCCTTCCAGCTGGGATGGGGCACCCCTTCCATGACTCGCTGTGAGACCACCCTAATTATTATCCAACTACTCAGGTGCCACCTGAACCATCTCCCACAGTGAAAGTCCAAGAGATTACAACCCCAAATATGGCCTAGGTTGGCTATTAAGGAGAAGTGTTTAGTCCAAGTGAGAAAAAACATGTCTCAGAAACCAATTTAAACCTTGGTAGAAGTGTACTGATAACTACTCAGGGTGAACTGTTGCAATGACACACATTTCTATTAATTCCACTGCAATGACTGTAATATTTCAGATAACGCCTCATATCCATCAGCTAAAGCAATCCTGATTCCCAAATGGGCAAAGTTCAGAGATGAAGGTCCTGATGAAATGGGCACTCATGCTCTACTGAAGGTCTCTAAGAGATTCAGTCAATACCTTACACTGTCTGACTTGTTCTCTGCAAGCACAACGTCAGGGCCACTGGAAGAGGGAGAATGCAATGTGTTTATTATCCTGCCTTTCATATCTGCAGGACAATTCTTCATCTGTGACCCAGAAACCAATAAAGGGGGCACTGTCACGTTGTATATTTTAATGGCCCTCTTTGCTCTGTGCTACCAGCAATCTGAGAGTTTTCAGAGCCTGGAGGTTTAAACAAATTGAAGCTTTTGTTTGTTTATTTTCTGCCTTTCATTCACTCCACAGCAATGAAACCAGTCAGCTCCAGTCAGCCTATCCATTAGTCCAGGCTGTTTGCATTTGGGCTTCCAGGGAAGAGATTGAAATATTACCAATTGTTTTTCTTGCAGCAGTTTTGAAATGAGCATTTCTGTTCAAATCATCCTTTGGACATGGAGGTCTCCCAAGAAATTATATGGATCCAAGGATGCTGCTGAAAATTCCAGTGAGAGTCTGAGATTGTTTCTCTGTCTTTGTGGGGGGAATTCAAACAATTGCAACAGATAAAAACACAACGGAGGCACCTAAGCGTATATCAAATTGTGAAATTACCACCAAAAATGCAAAAAACCCCATGTTTCAGAGAGTAAAGGCCCCTCAGCTGGCCAGTTTTAAAATTTCTCACCATTTTAAATGATGCCCTGAGCTGGTTTTGGTCCTTACAAGAAGATGACCAGCAGCACAACTACACAGCCCCAGCTGCTTCCTATGGATTTTGAATGATGGGGAAAGCCATTTAATCATCCCATGCCTTAGTTTCCCCATTTATTTTAAGGCATTCTGATAAATTGCAACCCCACAGTGCCTGCAAGCCCTGAATTCATTCAGATTGGCAGAACACTTTAACAGCTCCAGATGAAAGGTGCTACACAAGTGCCAAGCACTATCACTGTAATTATCATTCAATATACACTGATCAAAAGAATGAAAAGTGAATTAGCATTTCCTATTAGCCCTACTTACTGCCTAAATGTTAAATATTCCTCCCATGGGCTCTCCCGTGAAAACGCACAGGAACTGGTGGTATTTCTCATCTGGCTACGACACTGCTTCCCTGGGAGTGGAGGGATCTGGGAGGAGGGTCAGGGAATCACAACACAGGTTTCTCCCACAAACGCTTGCTCAGGGACAGGAGCTTGGAGCTGCTTTGTCCCTCCTTCCTTTCTCTGCCCTGCTCCAGGATTCTGCCCCAGTCCCAAGGGTTTTCTCCCCTCGGGCCCCTGAGCCCTTCTCTGAGCCTCTGGCTTTCACACAGCCCAGAGGAATCGGCCCAGTGTCCCCAGAGGCTGAGCAAGTGCAAACATCTGGAACAGCCAAAGGAAATCAATGGAATTGTGCTAATTTAGCCCCACTGCAGAGCCAGGCAACTTGCTGGAGTGTTTGCTTCCCGCTTTCCCACCTGAGAACTAGGCAGCATTTGACTTGATTCTCCCTAGAAACACAAGCTGCCCTGTTAATCCTCTGCCCAGGCCTCACACAGGAAGCAGAACTCTGAGTTTCTCCCAGTCCTGAACACTTTTGGTGGTGTTGAGGAACAGAAATTCAGGGATTCGAGGCATTCCCTCTTGGGGCAGATTAAACCAGGGGCTCTGCTCTGTGTGGATCCTCACCCTTGGCAGCTGACCCAGCTCTCTTAATGCTCCCCCTACAAAGCTCCACCAGGTCACGTCCCGTCCCCTCCTCGTGCCAGCCCTGCCACTGTCCCTACGGGCCCTGTCCCAGCCATGTCACTCTGACAGCAATCAAAAGCAGGCCCCAACCCCCCAGAAACTACAACAGGATTACTAATACCTTGAAAGAGAAGTGGCCTCAGTGTGTGAATTAAGCTGTTGATGAGCCCTTATGCCATTCTCTTCTGTAGAACTGTCCTTCAGACAGCTGAGACAGAGACCTCCCTGGAACACACTCGGTTCAAAAAGGGAAAAAATCCATAGCCTGCCTTGCTGAGTCCTTTGCAGTGAAGGAGGTCAGAGCACCATGTCTTTTATCCTGTCAGGCCTGTCTTCTGCTTGATGCACATAATAAATCCACAGTGGTTTGACTGCAGCTCTGTGCTGAAATCTGACAATCCCTCCTATCTCCTTCCACGCTTCCACTACTCCCCAGCTGCAAATTCCAGGTTTACTTAAAAAAATTTCAATACACAAGGTCAGGCTCAACGAATTAAACACGTATTTACAGCCAGGTTGGTTTTCCAATCCCTGCCCTGTGCAGCACTGGGTAGGGAAAAAGTTCCCCTTGTTTGAAACAGATTTTATCTTTCATGCCTCAACCAGAATTTCTGCCACGTCTCGTGAAGTACAAGCAAAAACTGAAGGACAAAAATACCCACAGATTTATGTTAATAAGATGACTTAGAAAAATCAGACAGAGGGTTCTAATTTAAATAACAAGCAGTTAGAAATTTGACAATATGGGCTGCTGGCAGAGAAAGGAAGGAAGGCAGGCATGTCTGCCCTGGGAACAGGGACTGGGGAGTCCAGGAACCCACTTACTCATTTTCACATTACAGCATCAAGGTGGAGAACATGGAACTCTCTTGAAACTGAGGAGGATTTCAGAGGAGTAATTAGGAGCAGCTCAGCTCGTGGTTAACACCAGGGTTGGGAATTGGAAGTGAAGAATTTCAGCTGAGGTCACATTTCTGGGCTTTGGTGAGTGATCAAATCAGAGTTAGTCAAGTTTTCCCTCCCTCAGTTCTCGCAGCTGTAAAAGGAGGGTGGTGAGAACAAACCCCCTTTGTGGAGAGCTTGGAAATCCACCAAAAAAGACGCTTAAGGTACAAAGTCTGAATGGTGCTGCACCTGACAAAAATGGATCTGACAGCAAGATCAGCCCTGCCTGTTTTCACTAAACAGTACCAGTGAGACTGGAAATAACTGCAAATACTCTGAATGACCTCCTTTTCTTCCAATCCCTAAAATGCTCACAAGCCCAAAGCTTCCAAGCATGTCCTGTTCCTGAAGTGGGGACTGAATTGAGATACATTCTCCAAGTAATTTCCATATTTCTTGCTGCCACTGCCACTGGTTCTCCCAAGCCAGTTGACAGTTTGATGATAATGGCTCTATGTTGATGTATCACTGGTGATAATGCTCCTGTTCTCCTTAAATCCAGTCCCTGTGGAAAGGGTACTTTCATGTGTGCAGCCACAGACCAAAATGATGGTGATTTTCCCTTCGAGCTGCGATGGTTTAGTAAACAATTACATCTCAATTAAAGGCAGGGTGATCACACCCAGGGAAGGGCCATTCCACCCTCCACGTAACACAGGAGGAAAAATTCTCCAAAGTCAATTCATTATAATATAATTTACATGACTGCTTTCAACAGCAAGAACAACAAAATTAAAATGGAAAATAGTGTGTCTTATGGACAGGCAAAAACTTAGGGGAAAAAAATCCTTCAGTATCTTGTCCACAGCAGCTTGAACTTGGATCCCATTATTTAGGATTATGTTCAGTGAAGAGGAATGGCAGAAGGGCTTCTCACTTTCATCTCTCCAGGAGTTTCCATTTACTGCCATTAGTATTTAATACTTCATTTATCAAGGATTAAAACCAGGATAGATGGAGGAATGCCATGAGAGTAGCTTAGGACGTATCATTGCACATTCAGCTGTGTACCAGCCCAAAGAGGCAGGAAAACTGCAGGAAAACAAGGCCAGTTGCAGGCAGGAGGAGAACTAACACCTCAGAAATGTCCTATTTCTCCGTGGCTATAAATGCTGCTTTATTAAAGATCCTGAGAAAGCAGCGGAACAACAGATGGGCCACCAAGGAGAGCTCCTGCTCCAAGACACTCCATTCCAGGAGCAGAACCACAGACACCAAGCAGATGATGAGGAACGTGGGAAAACCAGGATCTGGGAAAATTATCTTCTTGGCTGTCAAAGAACCCCTGGAGAGTGTGTGTCCAGCACTGGGTTTGGCCTCTGGAACTTCTCTGAGAATGGTTTCCTTTCCAATCCAACTCACACAATTCCATGCACTGTGTAGCTTAGAGCTGCAACGTGTTTTGGTTTTGAGGGGGTTGTTTCGGTAGCCAACGTGGCTTCAACCACAGAAGTGGTTTTGGTGATCCTAGTGATACCAGAACTGAGGATTAAAGGCCTGGAGACAAGAAATCCTGAGTTCTATCCAGTAAAAGACAGGATACAGATGCTTCCTCAGACACAGCTCTGTGGGCAAGGCAGAGAGGCATTTGCAAAGCTTTTACAGACATTCAGAGTGCACGTTACACTAATGCCCTCTGGAAGGAGGGCCCTTGCACGGTCAGTGAGATGGACTAACAGCAAGAAATCATTCTGGTTTCTTGGTCCAATCACTTGGTCCAACTTTTCTGCACAATTTGGACTCAGCTTGGCCTGGGATATTTTCCCAGGAATCCAGATAAACCTGGCTCTAACAGAAGGAGTCAATAGATGGCAGTGCTTGATGGGATGGGAGAGAGTCCTCGCACAGGGAGCCTCAGCAACCCACCCCTGCTCGTGATTTCCCTGCAAGGTGGGCACAGTGAGAGGATTTAATTAGCACTCAGCAGACTGTCTCATCTCCTGGTCCCTGTGTTGGATAAAATACCACACAGTTTTTGGGTTTAACCCACATCACACCTCAGGCTGTTTGGATTCAGCGCTTCTCTGTATTCCCTGGAAGGCAAATTCCAGCCAACCCAAGGCTGTCCCATCTCCCTTGGGCACAGAGGAGGGTCCAGCATTTGCCCTTGGGCACGTTGGTGTCTCCACTGACAGTGGACACAACTCTGGGTCCCTGCCTAAGAAAACATTTTCACTGACACCTCAAGCCTTGCCTTTCTTGTGCTGTCCTTGGATATTGAGGTTTCCTGAAGCACTTGTTAATTAGGTCTCTTTGTCCAAGGGGCAGGATCGGGATGAGTACAAAGGATTCCAGCCAGGCCACTGAACTCCAAAGCTGTGGCTGTGAGCACAGGCAGTCTCTCCCACGAGCGTGTGTGATACAAGAAACTCGTTAGGATCAGAATTTCCCTGCTCATGTTTAAGTTTATACCTACAGACACCAGATCTGCTGGTTCTACAGATGTGATGTGAAGCACACCCCTGGTTCTCCACTCCCAGACTAAAACCTGGGCACTGCACTTGGTTCTTAGAGCAGGAGCAGGGACCTCCCAGGAGTGTTCACTGGGGCAGAGACTGGAATCCATTGCCTGCAGCAGCTCCTACAGAGCTCTGGTGTCACAGAATTTAACTGAGGGATCTACATGGGAGATAATTATTTTACAGCATGAGATAACTGGGGCTAGGGAAGGGTTTGTTCAAGTTCAAGAAGCTTTACTAGAAATTTCTTTCAGTAAGAGGAGTAAGAACAGCCAGGTCACATATTGAGATACAGGAATCTCAAGACTTGATTTCAGGGCTCTATTCTATAATTCAGGAAACTACCACGAGCTCTTGTTTTCCAAAACCACAATGCCCAATTAACTGTAACCTGGCTGGCAAACCTCTGTATGGGAAGGGAGCTCCCAAGGGACGTTCCCGAATTTCTACCCTAGTTGGCTTTAGTTCTGAAATGAAAGAAAGCAACTGAAGAGTTCAACACTGTCAAAACAGCTGAATCCAAGGGCTCCTGAGCTTCCCAGTCCCCTGGAGACTCCAGAGCAGAAGGATGGAGATGTCAGGGAAGAACAATCAGCTGTAAAATATGAAAAACTTACAGTCTCCAAACCTACAACAGCAGGCTCAAAAGTAATAATCCCATTACCACTAAACTAAGGCACTAATTACTGTTCCCCGTGGCTGCAGTGGACTGACTGCTAATGTTCCTCTGCTTAATGAAGGGAGGTGAGGGAGAATGTATTTCCTAAGTCAGACATCTGCTGAAGCCTGGGCAGCCCTAACAACTGTAGTAATGAAGCCATTCATATTAATGCAGTGACATTCCCAGGGCTGAGCAGCAAAGAAATGAGATGGTGGTGGATTTTAACCCAGGAAAGACAAAGGCTGTGTGTTACCTGTGTGATGACTCCCCTTATTTAACCCACACAGAAGGACAGAGCTGCCCAAAGCAACCACATCCCACCTGTGTTCCACTCCCCAGGGCTAACCTGCCTAAAGCTGGAGTAACTTCTCTAAAAAAAACAACCCAAAAAGCAGGATAGATGCCATTGGAAAGGAATAAACGACATTTGATTTCCACTGACTAAAAGTACACTCGGGCAAACGCTTCCAAATCCCCTGTCTCGTGAAGAATCCAGATTTTCCCATCTTTTCTTTTGCATTTTTCATCAACGAATCAAATGTTGGTTAAGGCTCAAAGATACCTCTTTACTGAGCTAGATGAGTTCTGATGGAAGGCACAATTTACAGAACTGAAATAAACTCCTTGTCCAAACTGCTGCTGGTGACTCACTCACCAGTGCAAATGTTCTCAGGTGAACTGGGTGTGCTCAGATTTTTTTTTAGATTGCACCATTGTCTTCCTTTTGAAATTCTGGTTCTGCCTCTCTGGGTTTGCTGTGCAGCAGCTGAGCCTGCAAAGAAGGTGTGGCCTGCAGAGAAAACCTGTATAAAGCAAACCATGCAAGAGCATTTGCCTCTTCTCTGGATAAAAATACCTGTGTGCAATCCACGTTTTCCCCTTGAAAACAGGACCTTCTGATTGCCTTGGCTGGGGCTCTTACTGGGACCACCCACCTCCAGCTGTGGATATTTTACGCTTGAACTTATTTTGTTTAAATTCCTGCACAGATTTCTCCTTTACTATTCCTGAGCTTACCCTCAATGTTACCCAGAAGAACGTGGGGACTTCAGCTGGTTACAGAGCCCCAGATTCTGTTGCATTAACTAGAGTTGTGTCCAGGCTGATGATACAATAAGAAAAAACCTCCACAAATACTCCCAGGTGCATCTTTGTTGCCCGCTTTTAAAAATCTATTTTGATCCCACCATTGTGCTTCCATTTGTCAGCTCAGTGTACTCCTAAATTAAATCATCACTTGGGTTTGATATTACTGGTTGATAACACAGCCCTTGGGGTAAGAATCCCTGTGATCCACTCTGGAAATCTGCAGGAGTCAGAGAGAGGACTTACATCAGTGACAAAACCACTGTGCACATTCCAACTGAAGGAGAAACAAAGGCTTTTAACTCATTCCAGAGCTGGTCCCCAAGGCCTGGCAGGGACTGTCTGCTAAAGCTGAGCCAGCCCAGACACCTGATGGGGGAGAGCAGGGAGTGGGAGAGGAGTCCTGTGCTCAGACTCCTCACCCTGCACCGAAACTGTGTCACAGAGCCAGGAATCAGCACCAGCAGACCCCGTTCCTGCCACAGAGCCAGGAATCAGCACCAGCAGACCCCGTTCCTGTGAAATGGCCACTGCAGTGCCCTTCCCACGGGGCAGCCCTGTTTGATTTTGGCAGCACTGTCAGTCGTGTCAAAACACTTCCACTCTTTACACACAGAAGTCAGGGATGAGCAGAGCATCTCAGAGCAAAGGGGTGGAAAGACATGGCAAATAGCAAATGGCTTCTCTAGGCTCCTGCTGGGAGAGGATCCCAGGCTCTGAGGAACCACAGCTTGGCAGGTGTCCTGGGAGCTGATGGCAGGCTTTTCTCCAGGAGGTTTTCCCTCTGTAGGAGGATGAGGACAATCTACAGCTGCAGGCCAGTAAACACATCTATGAATGCACTCCACTGGCACTCAGCAAGGAAAGCTCTCCAGGAAAGTCTCCCAAGCGAGACAGCTCACCCTCAGATGCTCCAGATTTACATTCAGATCTTACTGCTCTACCAAGATATATGTCACAGTTGCTAAGAGCATCTCACACCGCCCCAGTCACTTCAAAATAACTCAGCAGCCACTTTCACTGCAAGTGAAACTGCAGCTCTTTTCTCGGGATGAGCAAGTTCCTCTCCCTGGTGGCAAAACCCCATGACACTCATTGGGATGCTGCAACACTCAGTGAGATCCTGCAGCGCTCATGCAGGTCCTGCAGCACTCACACAGGTCCTGCAGCACTCATTAAAGTCCTGCAGCACTCATTAAAGTCCTGCAGTGTTCATACAGGCGCTGCAGCGCTCGTTAAGGTCCTGCAGTGCTCATGCAGGTCCTGCAGCAGTCATACAGGCCCTGCAGCACTCATGCAGGTCCTGCAGTGCTCATGCAGGTCCTGCAGCACTCATGCAGGTCCTGCAGCACTCGTTAAGGTCCTGCAGCACTCATGCAGGTCCTGCAGCAGTCATACAGGCCCTGCAGCACTCATGCAGGTCCTGCAGCACTCATGCAGGTCCTGCAGCACTCATTAAAGTCCTGCAGCACTCGTTAAGGTCCGGCAGCACTCATGCAGGTCCTGCAGCGCTCATTAAAGTCCTGCAGCACTCATTAAGGTCCCACAGCACTCATTATTCGAGGGGCACTGACCGTGACCCGGAAGGGTGTCGTGGCCGCGGGCTCCATGGCGGGGTTCTTGTCCGAGATGCCGCTGGGCATGCTGCGCCTCTGCCCACACCTCTCCGGGGGGGACTCTGGGGAGGGAACACAGAACAAGGACAGTTACAAACCCAGGAACACAGGAGCAGCCCAGGAGTGCCAGCAGGCCGTGCCAAACGTGGCGTCTTCCTCTGAGCTGCCCTTGCAAAAGAGCTATCGCAGCGACCCCGTGGATCCCGCTCCCGGTTCTGCCTGGGGCAACGTTCCATCAGCAAGACTTTCACCTTCAACAATTAGCATTTTTTATACAACTGTAAGCTTCAGATAATGCCTGACAGGTTGGCATTATCATTATTTCCAGTCTGCAGATGAGTAAACAGAAATTGTGTTGAGCTGAGTGAGAATTATATGCAAAGTACAGATCCGTGCACTTGTGGATCTGATCCTCCTCGGGGAAACTGCTAATGGGGTTAGAGGCACAGGATGCTTAAGTTACCTCTCTAATTCCTCCGCCAATTTGCTTTGGAACTAGGAAAGAGATATTAAATCCTGCATTTGCTAAAGCATGAGGATAGGAATACTTACCTCCTTCCCCAGCAGCAAGGAAGGGAGGGAGCTGGAAAGGCAAAATTAACAAACATGCCCAACACTGAGGAGAAGATGTTTAGGAATTTGATTGGACAAGTCAGCCACAGCATCACGAGGTTGGGGTTTCCTCGATTCACAAACCCCCTTGGAAAGCACCGTGGAACTCAGAAAAACAGATTTACTTCCAAGCTGCCTGTCAGTGATGCTCAGATGTTGTGACAAGCACCCCTTCCCAAACCATTCCAGAGTCCTCCTTAGCCAAGCATTTTCACGAGGGTTGGTCCCTCAGCAGGGTTCTGCCCTCACCACAGCCTGCCATCACCCGGGATCTGCAGGAGACAACCAGCACTGGCAATTCCACTCAGCAGTTTCTGAGATGTATCTTAATCTATTCCAAAGGAGCAGACTGTGACATTCCAGCCATGGACTGGGTGAGGTGCTGGCTCAGTGACATCTTCCTTGGTTGGCAGTCACCTGTACGAGACCCAGACAGCCAAACCCAGCTCACTGCCCTCCCAACCTCCAGCTGAGCCTTCTAATGCCTTGGCCACTTTCTCTGCACTTTGACTGTCAAGGAGGCAGCAAAGTCCTTGGGTGTCACCTCCTCTCACATTCAGGCTCCCACCCCATTCCTTCGAGCCTCCTTTTGTTTTGGGCTGTCACGAAAAACTACCTGATTGCAGCATTTTGAAAGCGAGCTCGAGATGACAAGACAACTGAAGAAGCTGCTTTGCATTTTCTTAATGACCAGAAAAAAAAAAAATCAACGTTTGTTCATAGCATTTCTCACACCTGGCTGGGAAACAGGAACGATGGGATGGCAGCGACAAGAAATGGCTTTCCCCAGAGGCACCGAGCTGTGCTCCCCAGCCCCAGACACTGCCCAGCTCGGAGGGAAAGCACTCTGCAAGGATGTCACAGCCCCCTAGTGCCCCTCAGGGCTTGGCCAGACCCAGTGCACAGCCCTCTCTCACTCTGGGTGACCTCCCACCCTGTGATTCCTCAGTCTCACCCAGACCAAAGCACAGAGCTGGCTGAGGACCCAAAGCCTCCTCTAAGTATTAAACTCGTGGTTCATGAAATGTTTGGACTCAAATCTCTCTTTTAGCTTCGTTTGAGCACTGTGGGTTTCACTGCAGGAGAGACACGTTACAAAACCCTCTGTAAGGCACCAGAAATAACCAGAAGGAGGGTTGGGTGTGGGTGTCTGGGGGGAGTGTGGGGGGAGCTGTTTGTTTTAAAGGTTAATAAAAATAGCTTACAGGTAAATTAGTAACTCCTAACTACCAGGAATGTACAGCAGAACAGTGTTACGTGGGGAACAGGATGAATATAGAAAGGTTTAAGTGCCCTTTTCATTTCCTCAGGGCTGGAGACACAGTCTCAGGGTCACCCTGCCTTGCTGTCACAGCAAGCCCACGGTCAGTGGCCACATAAATGGGTGCTGAAAGGCAATAGTAAAAACTCTGTGGAGTCACTGGAGGCTGACAAAGAAATGTCTTCATTTACAGCAGAAGATATTTAGGTTAGCCACTGGAAACAGTCCTCTCTTGCCACGGACAGTTACACACTGGAACTGATCATTCACAGACAGAGGTTCAGGTACAGTGAGCTCCCTTCCCTCCCCTCTCCAGGGTCACACGGCTACCAGACATTTCCTGGAGATCTTTCCAGCTGCATTTTCTGCCATTTCTGACAAATTTGCCCACTTGTGCAAGCAAACTACAGGAGATCAGATTCAGTGTCTGACTTCAGCTTTTCCTTCATATCTAACACCTCCTCCTCTCTGGCTGGGCAGAATTTGTGGCCAAGGTCCTGCTCTGACCTCAGTCACAGCCTCTCACTGTGGAGATTTTAATGCTTCACATTTGATAAAAACCTTGCCCATCCCATGGGAACACTGCCAGGTTTCCTTCAGGAGTGTTTGCCATCCATCTGTATCCCAAGAGAAAGCATTCCATGAGGAGGAACAGTACCACAGCAGGCAGCAGGGAATGCCATTTCCAGACACTCTCAGTTTTATCAGGTAACACCCTCACTAGACAGGGAATTTCTCTAAGCTTGACACTATCCCTCAGCTCGGGAAATTCCAGGATTACACCTCCACTTGTCCATTTCTCTGCTCAATATCAGACCTGACCTGAGGACACACACACACACTATCTCAGAACACAATCTGTCCTCCCAAAGCCCTCAACTTGTTACAAACTTAAACCCTCCAAATCTTTCTTTTATGACCCAGAGGCCTGAAAATCACTGAAGTAACAGTGTGTTAAGGAGGATTATAGTGCAGGAACACTGGCTCTGGAAATAGATTCCCTGGGTGCAGTGAGGAAAGGCAGAGATGCCAATGTGCAGACACGGATGCCCCTGGGAAGGGATGGTTTCTAGTTCACCATTTCCACCAGCCCACAACAGAACACCCAAATAAAGGATGGGATATGCAGATGGGCAGTAAGAAGTTTTCTAATTGATCCTAGACAGCTGAGCCAGGCAGGCCCACCTAAGTATATCATCTGGCTCTTTAGAAGCTCTTAAAAACCTCAAAATTGGACTGGGAAAGGTTCAGAAGTGACTCTGAGGAGGACTGAGTTTATTCTGATGGAAATTCCTTATTCCCTGTCTAATTTTCTCCTCACTGTTGCTGGCATTTTCCCTTCCTCTCTAAACTTCCCCAAGGATCACTTGGCATTTCTACTCCCACTTTACTCTCACCCTCCCTGCTGCAGAGCTGTCTCCTGTGGGCCCTCCCAGTTCTCTTCCAGGAATATGTCCTAAATCTCCCCAAAAGCAGCAGGTTCAGTGTCTGCACAGCCCGGGGCTGTTCTGGGGTCATCCAGGTTATACAACCCAGGAGCAAGAAGGAACAACCACCAGGGCTTGCTGCTCTTCCCAGTATTCCAGGAGCCTGCAGTGGTTTGCGTTTTGCCCCAGCGCAGAATGAGATCTGCCGAGAGAAACCTCCCCGAAATCATCGGGGCCCTGAAGCCTCTTCCAGGTTCTCCCACACTGCCTGCTGTGCAGGCACCAGGAGCTTTTTTAAGCAGCCAGAATTGAATGTATCCCACTTCTCCAACAGGCTCCACAGCACTGCAAACACTGCACATTAATTTAGGACCCGGGGCTTATGAATATTTCTGAAACTGTTTCTGTGCAGTAATAAACACGTTTGATTTGTTGATTAATTCGAGGCGTTGGAACTGCCAGGATAATTAATCTTTACTCCCTGCTTTTCATGCTGTGGAATCATTACAGAGCAGCACAGTGATCCCCCCAAGGCTCCAGGACAGCAGCAGAACAGGCACCCAAACTCCTGGTTAACCCACCCACCATCACTGCCTTCTTTGATTCACCTCTCAGACACTGCTCCAGAGCAGGTTATGTGAAACAAACGCACCAACCAATATTAACACTGTTTACTTTTCACTTTGCAAGTGATGTGTTTCTGCATTTGCATTGCTGGCTCCTGTGAATCCCAGCGAGTCCAAGAGATCACCGGGATTTTACTCTCATTGCTGGGAATGAAATACATTTAACTCCTTTTGTTTGTTCATCCCTCACACACAATTCCAGGGATGAGCCACTGGAAGAGACAGCGAGAACAGGAGCAAAGAGAAGCAGCTGGAAGGAATAACTAACAAGCAGGCACTCCCCAGCAAGTGGACTCCTAATCTGAAACTGCTCCAGCTCCAAAAAAGAAAGGGAGGTACAACCTGAGGGAGAAGTCAGGAGGAGAAATCATCTCCCTGCACTCACCAGAAGGAAGCTGTGCTGGCGAGCAGCGCTCATGCCATGGCACCCCGAGCCAGCCAGGAGCGGGAGAAGGAGAGGTGATGACTTCATGGGAGGCAGAGAGAGAGGGAAGTATGACTGGAATGCCGGAGCAGGCAGAGCACCGGGACACACGGGAGAGGGCAGGGTCCTGCTCCGTGACGTGCTGACAAAGGAGACCGTGGAGGGCAATAAACCTTCACCAGCTCATCCGGAGGGAATGCAGCAAACCAGGAGTCCGTCAGCAGCAAAGGCTGGTGGAAAGGTGCCGCGGGCAGCCCTGCAGAGGCCAGGCTGGCTCCAGAGATCCAATGGAGCCGAGCTCCTCCCTGCCCTGCCCCGCCGGGCAGTGCCGACACCTCCGGCTGCCCCAGCGCTCACCGGGGTGGAGTTTCTGCGAAACCAGAGGGAACAGGAATTACCGGTCCCCTGCTCATCCAATTACAGCCCGTGAATTAATTTTATTGCTTAATGAATTTAGGTGCTATTCCTCTAATTTCTGCATTATCTAATAACTCCTTATTACAAACTCGACAGAGGGGAGGAGGAGGCACGGTGACAGTGATTTAACGAGGCTCACGCAGCACTCACAAATTAAGAACAATCCCTGGAGAACAGATATTGTAGTGTCTGTGTGATTCCAGATCCTCAAGAGAGGCTGCAGAAAAATCAACATTTCAGACAGCTCTAGGTGGCCACATGAGCCCAGGAGGAAAGATGGATCTTTAATGTGAATCCAAAGGGGGATTTAGAAGCTGCTGTTAGAATAGAGGCACTTTTAAAAGGTGGAATAGACAACAACAGAAAATAATAAATGCTGAGCTGAGCCAATTTTCCCCTTCACGAGGCTTGAAGAGCTGTGGGAAGTGGAGATGCAAAAATGTCTGATTTCCAGTGGACTAAGAGCAGTTAAGAAGCTCAGAGGGATTATGAAAACCCTTCCTGCTCCCAGCAGCTGGACCAGGAATTCACCTGCAAGGCCACCCTTGTGGTTCAGGTACCTGGAGAACTATTTATTGGAACGTATCTCCCAGTGCTGCTCCTGCAGCCAGTTCCGCTCGGTCCCTCACAGCAACGCTATAACCGTTATACACACAAAATTAATTAAAAGCCAAACCTTTATCAGGCACTAAAATGGACTTTTAAATGAAAATGATCATGAAGCAAAGGTTTAAGGCAGGGATTGGGGCCCTCTGAACAAGCAGACTCATCAGAAAGCAAAGCCAGTGAACACAGGGAGGGTGTCCTGCAGGGTAAGGAAAGCTGTGCCACCACCACTTTTTATTTCAGAATAAAATCATTTCTTTTTGCATCTCAGAATCTCTGGCTCAACCACACTTCCACAAAGCCCAGCAATCCCACTGGCTGTACCCACAACTCTTCCACACCAGGATCATTGATTCCCTTCCTGCTCATTTCATCTCTAAGCAGAAACAGTTTCACGTTTCCTCATGTTCTCACGACCTTTCCAGACAATTCAGGACACTGTTTACAGAGCTACAGATTGTAAAAGAACCTCTCCCTTATCGAACCATTTACAAAGAGAACAACAACAATAATAAATAAATTAATTGGAATCATTACTTGGCTTTTGTGCTACACTGCCATAACATACTTGGAATTAAACAGTTGGAGTATGCCTACAGCTCGTGTCCTCCACAGTGGCCACACCAAACAGACCCAGCTCTTACCACTGCCTTTGTCTTCAGAGTGACAAACCCTCCATGCTCAGAGTGGTGGGCAGGGTGCCATCTCTGACTCAGCTGTGTCCCTGCCTAAAAACTCTAAAAGGCACGTGAGGCACCACCTGGAGCCACACAACCCCGTGCAGCTCCAGGAGAGGGGCTGGGACAGTTGTGTGAACTCAGGAGCCTTTTCAGAAGTGGCTGCAAAACAACAAACAACAACAAGTGGAAAATATCAGACCACATTGGTTCCCTCAGCTGAAGTTTATGACCATCTTCTCACAGAGTGGGACTAAGAACTTGTGGAAGAAGAGCTTTTGCTTTGTTAAATAATGGTTTGAAGTGACAGTGACCTCTGGCAGTGCACGCTGTGCACTTTAATGATCTCCCATCAGCTCTGTGTCAGCTTCCCGGATACCGTGGATTGGATATTCCTCATCCTGCTCCTGAGCAAGTGCTATTAATGGTTCTAATACAGCACTGCACAAAGCTCTGCTATTTTTCTGGGCACTTGATATGTATCTATTCCTCTCTTTTCTCTGATATTACCCCCTGAGGGAACTCTTTCCCCAGCAGAAGGGGAGGTGTGCGGGCACCAGAGGGACTTTGTGCCCCTCCTCTTGCCCTCCCGTGGGCTCCGGCTGCCCAGCGTGGCAGCCCCTTCTCTCCCGGGGAGCTCCGGCGGGATTCCCAGCTGCCAGACGGGGAATGAGGCGTTGCTGTGCTGTGCCACAGCGGGCTGGGGGACGTGGCACAGCAGCAATGCCGCTGCCTCACTAGATGGAGCTGGAGGCCCTCGGCTGGCCGAGCACAGCCAGCACCGCCCCGGGCCCTGCGCGGACACGCGGCTGGTTCCCTGCAGTGCTTCGGCTCAACTTGAGAGGACTTTCCCTGCTCTTTCCCTGCACTGGCTCCCCCTGCCAGGGCACAGCATCCCCTGCCCTTGCTGACACACCCAGGGCAAATCCTGCCCCACAGAAACCCCCGGGGAATATTCGGTACCTTGGGAGACAGGGAAAAACTACTCTCAAAGGGTAAAAAAACCAAACAAACAAAAAAAGGAAGGGAGAGAATAGCACAAATGCGAAAGGAAAGCTGAGATGATTCTCTGCACGAGGAGTCTGAAAATACCCTCAGCAACTTGTCGGTGGTACAAAACTGAAGAAGAGAGCAGAGCCACGTACAAAAGACACAGCTGCAGGTCCCAGACCTGGTGCCAGGGAGGGAACATAAGGCATCCAGAAAATCACCCTCCCTCTCTAAAAATAAACAGCAAATCCTGCTGATTGAGCAGCCTCTATTACAAACTGCTTTTTACTGCCTGGTATTTTTTAACTCAATATGTATTTATATTTTGGGGGTTTATTCTTTATTTATCAGTCTCTGAAATAAAATATGTATGATATTTATCTTTCTCTGGTATGAGAGCTACACAACAAATTCCTCTTTTGCTAAGGGCATATCTGAGGAGCCTTTTCTCCAGGGTAAAACTGAAATCAAGCTCAGCCTTACAAAAGGAAGAAAAAGCTAAAATTCTAACGTGGTTGGGGGCAAGGTGGATAAAGCGAAGTGGAACATCAGCTTCCTCCCACGTGATGATGAAGACAAGCAATGTGGAGTGTGGAGAACAAGAAGTCAGCTCTGGGGGGATTTAAATAAGGCTCCCCCATAGTGCTGAACCCTCCTGCAAAGACTGTTACCACGCTGCCTTCCTGCAGCACTTGATCCACAGAGGGATCCGAGGCCCCGGAGAAACTTCCATCGCTGTAATCCCTGCCACCGTCCCCTGGATACCTCACCCAGGACGAACCCTGAGGTTTGGTTTGGGGTGTTCCCAATAGCTGACCTGGCCAGGTGAGCCACCAACCAGGCCAGAACAATTTACTTCAGGTGTGAACACCCTCAGTATAAATGAAAAATTCACCCACTTTAATTCCCAGCCCATTTTTCCAGCCAGGCACAGTGGCTGTTAGAACAGGTCTGTACTGGCAATATGCAAATTAAATAAATAAATACTTAATTTATAAGCATGATTCATCAGAGGTTTCGTCTTCTCCAGCAAAGGAACAGATTTCTATTGATGGCACTTCATTAGAGAGGTAAATGGGGTCACACACGTATCCCTGTTCACATCCATCTGCATAACAGACCAAACATTAGGACTGGAATTCCACTTGGTGCCTGTGGCTCTTCCAGCAGCCTCCAACAGCCTTAATGCCCAGGGCCAGTTCTCCCAACTCACACTGCCTCAACATCCAAGGAACTATTCAGGGAAGGAGACGGTTGGGATTTCACACAGCTATTTAGGATACAGTTTCACCGGAAACATGGAAGAATATTGGATCTCAACTAACTGGATGGCAGCAAAATACAGTATCTGTTCTGATGAGACAGTGCAGCAGCAGTGGCAGGGCATCTGTAACCACTGTGCTGCCTCCAGCTGCAGTTACTGAGGGGCAGGATCAGGGATGGGGTTGGGGACAGGGATGGGGTCAGGGACAGGGACAAGGTTTGGGATAGCTGGCAGGGCTTTTCCTGGCTTTCCAAACATTTATACAGGAGGCCTAAGAGCTCCCCTAGCAAACAGAAACAAGTCTCCTTCGCTCTGATACGCATTAGACAGAGGATGGTGCTCGTGAGTGTCCCCTCCCCTGGCACTGTGGTTATTTTGTAAAGGTGCTTGCACAGCCGACTTGCACCCAGGCAGGGGTGTCAGGATCAGCAGGGCTGCACACCTTGGCAACGGGCCCTGTGCCCAAAATCCTGCTGGGAGTCCCTCCTTCCTCCCTGCTGTTCCTCAGACACCTTCCTTCTCCTGCAAATCGCTTCACAATTAAGAGTTGTGGAATGTACATCCTAATTTATTGTGCCTGATACTTCTCTCTCCTCTGGGGGTGGGTGTTTCTGCTCCTCGCACAGAAACCTGCTCTGCAAACACACTCGCAAGTGGAGCTGCACACACAGGCTCAGCTTCCAAGCAAACAGCACCAGTGCCAAGGGGAGACAAACCACTGAAGAGCAGCTCTGTCCTCACTTCCCATCCTATCTTTGAAGTGGGAGAGAGCAGGAGGATGTTCTTACCTACACCAGCACTGACATTTGCATTTTCCAGCCTAAAAAATACGCCAGATAAACGTGGGGATTCCTCCTCCCAACCCCTGCCCTCTCCAAGGGAGCAAATTGGCAGCTGAACAGCAGCACTGCAGAGCAATTCAGCCATTTGGTGACCAACACTCATCCTGCCTGGGGAGGCTGATGCACTACACCCCATTCTCTGAAATTTTGGTTTGGTCTTCACCCAAAATCCAGCTGGTCCTGGAAGTGCAGTTATGTAAATGAACACCAACTGTTCTCACTTCAAACACACCCCAGCCCGATCAAAACGTGTTCTTGTCTAAGGGGATAAAGGTAATAATTGGTAACCTTTGACTGCTAAAAATGTAAAGCAAAAATATCTTTCATTTAAAACTTGCCCATTTGGTTACCATGGACACTGCTTAATCATGAAGGATGACTATTACTTGTTCCTATAGTAACCAAGAAGCTTAAGAAGCATCCTGTGATTTAACTCCAGATGCCAAATTTTACACCAGTCCACCTATTACCACATTTGGGTACTTCAGAACAAGCCCAGGCTTGATTTCTGACTCTAAAAGAAATTCACTGATGCAGAAGTGCTGTAAGAAATCGAAAATGTGAGCACATAATGTACAAAAGGAACTTGCACTTCAAATAAATTGGTTTCTTCAAAAGGAAATGCTAAGTGCTCAGCATCTGAGGATTCCTCTTTCAGTGTAAATGTTAATGAAGCAAAACTTTGGCCCTCTTTACTCCTGTCAGTGTTCTCAAAGTCCACACAATTGCAGGGCATGTTTTCCCTCCAATTGAATGCTTCGATGCCCAAGTTAAAATGAACTTCTGAAGCGATGATGAGAGGCCAGGATTCAAAAATGAACCTCCACGAGCAGAGCAGGGTCCCAGCCTGGCTCTCAAAACCAAACCTACAATGAAAACATGCCCCTCCATGCAAGAAAAAAGCAATGGACAGGACAAACCTTCCAAATTGAGACCATGTGTTGCTCTAGAGAGGCTTTTAGAGTATTTGTGCTCATTAAAGCAGCAGAACACTCGCCTGGTGCTGCTCATCACCACAGAGCTTTACCTCACCACCACCAAAGAAACATCTTTCAGTCTCCCTCTCCTGCAGGTCTGGGGGAAAGAGGCTTCCAGAAATCACCCGTGGCTGACACTGCTCCTCCACCCTCACCAGCCCCACAGGGACATGAATTCACAGCTCTCAAAAAGCCATCAGTTTTTACAGGATTTCCACAGGGCCCTGAGGGAACGTGGTTTAAAAGCCTGACCCCGAGGCTGCACAAACCAGGGCCACGAGTGAGGAAGTTCTGGGGGTTTGTGCACCTTTTCAAATAAGCAGATACACAAACACACAAGCAATTAGTGTTTACATTTAAATATTCCCCCGAGTGTTTAAAAGGAAAGCAAACTACCCTCACTAGTGCCTGAATTGAAAAAAGCAAAATTGATAATGCCCAAATGGGAACGTTCCCTGACCCAGCTCGTTCCCATCCCTATTGAGAGCAGAGTGAATTAAAGGATTATAGAGTGCCTTCAGTGCAATAACTTAGGGGATTAGTGGCACACCAGAAGACCTCCAAGGGAAATATAGGTTTAAAAGCTTTAAAAGGCAGTTCTGTGTCTAAATTGTTTGGACTGCCACAGCTGTAAGGAGACAAACTTACTCTAATACATGAGTGATCATGAAAAGTCTGCTGAAACCCCTCTAAGCAAGCTTTTGGAAGCAATTCCAGTTTGGACTCAGACCAGGGTTTTTAACCTCGTTCTCATTTATTACCTATGGCTTGTAGATAAAAATTCACTCTGCATTACTTGAGAGCAAATCTGCTACTTATTTCCTTTCAGAGTAAGCAGCCCCTCTGAGCAACACTGTGAGGGGAAAGCGAGGTTACCACCAGAGGGAAAGGACTGAAAACAGAGATAAAGGAAAAGATGAGGAAAAAGAGACAACAGACAATCTTCAAGTTGCCTGAAAGCTGCTGGTACAGTTTCCAGATTTCTGTCCCGGCACTAAATGAGTTGTTCCTTGGACAGTGATTTCCCAGGTCCAGCAGCACTGACAATTCCCACCACATTACCAAGGCTGTTGCTGTAGTTAGTTCCCTCTGAGAGGTGTATCTGCCTGGACCATGGGACATTCAGGTACAGGACTGTGGTTATGGTTATAGAGAAAGAACCTGAGAGCCAAAACTCCTGAGTGTTTCCTACTCTGGGGCAAAAGGAAAGTCCCAGAGAAAGTCTGGACACACTGGAGTTTGTGCCACTACTGTCACTGACCATCCAGGGCATTTCCTGCAGGTTATCCGTGGTCAGTGTGGCAGCCCCAGCACTGCAAGGGCTCCCACCCCGCTCCCACTGAAGGCTCAGTTTAACGTTTGCCTCCAATAAATTCACCCTAAACTTTTGCTCATTAAAGGGATACTGAGATTTAAGTGTTGTTTAACATCAAAACAATTCAAGAACTCCTCCATCACGCACCACTTCCCAAGTCATTAAATTTAGTCTCGATTTTTACTAGACAATGAAGCATTGAACAAACACAGCAAAGTCTCAGCTGGAGCACTGGTGCTAAAAATAGCACAGCTGCCAGTGAACATTCCCTATAAACAGCACAGCTTAAAACATTTTGCATATCTTTTCTATGGGCATCTGTCAGCCACGCTGTTCAAATTTCAATGAAAAACTGCACAAGTTCTGTGGTGAAACAAAAAATGCCACAAAAGAGACGTGAAAAACAAAGCAATGGTCATTAAAAAGTGCAAAGCAGGAAGATCTCCTTTTCCTGACATTTAAAAGGCACCACCCTTGGAAAAAAAACCCACCCCTGTTGCTAATGTTTATTACTGGGCTCTTCACTTGCCTGCTCCCAGCCCTTAAATGAAAAACAAAGTCCTTCAGGGGTGCAGAGGGAGCAATTCCACATGGCATTCCTTGTCCAACATCACTTTTTGTTAACGTGCTGCAAACCAGATTTTCAGCTAGGGCAGATTAGTGAGGACAGAGTGCAATTTCAGCTGGCTTTAACTATAATCAAACCTCCTTAGTTGTTATGTCACTCTGGGACACGCTGGGCCAATTTCCCAGTCGCTGCTTCCCTCGTCCCAAGCGAGTGCCTGAACCTCCGAGGTATTGACTATTTGGGTATAAACTGATCTCTCTCATTCATCACTTAAAAGGTTTGGATTTCATCAAACAGAGAGAGAAAGACTAAATTCCAGCTGTTTTCAACAGATGTGTATCTGAACAGCCGAGAATAAGCCCAGCCTGACCTTGGCCTCCCAGCTCAGTGTTTGCAGCACTGAAATTCTGGGCTTTGCTGAAGATCAGTCAGTTTTCTCTTCACAGCAGCCATCAAAGGAAAGGGAGAAGAAAGCCTGTTTAATAAAAATCCTTTTCAGAGAACACCTTGAAAAGCATCTGTGATAAACAGAACTCAGAGCAAGACATTCATGTCCGAGGCTGACAGAGGCAGGAGTATTGGGAACACCAAACCTTCGAGATCAGGAACTCAGAACGTTTTCACGTTCTCAGAGCTTTGATGCCAAGTGATTGCCTGCAGAGTTTTACACAAGAAAGCCCTGAAGCCCAAGCTGCATTTGGCTCAGATACGTGGCTGTGAATGGAGCACCCCTGAGCAGTTTCTGTCAGCAAATGGCATTTACAGAACACTTACCACCGGCCCCCCGTCCTTCCTTGGATCCACGAGGAGCAGCAGAGACACCCTGAACAAAGCCACAGACCCAAGTGCAGCCAGAAACAGGTGTTGCTGTTACTGAAAATTCTCCTGCTACCCTCTCTGCCTCCCAAGTACCTTCCACTACATTGGATGGATCCTCTGGGAGCAATTACAGTCACTGCCACCATTCCTCACAGTCCCACAGCTCGGAGCCAACAGATGGGCCAGGCAAGGGCTGGGGGTTCTGCAGGTGGGTTTTTTTTAACTAACTAATGTTTACCTGCAGCGTGTCCTGGCTGTCTGTGGAGAGCAGAGCCAGGAGATTTCAGACACTACCGTCATTCCAACAAGATTAACAGCGGGGTGAAGCCTGCCTTGTTTATCCACTATCAAACAGAATGATTTAAGTGTGCTGGAGGCACGATCCCATCAGCCTTCTGAGAGCAGGCCTTCCTCTTCTGCTTGGATCTGCCCTCCCCATCAGTCTCACTGCTCAGATATTCCAGCCCTGGGCCTCCCAAAGGGACATGGTGGCAAACACCCCAAAACCTGATGAATGTGTTCAAAGCACCAGGGCCGACCAGGGAGCTCTAGAGCAGAAATGCCATCACTGAAAGAGCCGCTGTCACTGTCAACAGCTGAAAGTCCTGTACATTTTTCCTCATGCTACAGCAGATTGGCTCCATCTGGAGTCCCGGCACAAAGCTCTCCCCTCCTTCCCTCAGATCCCTGCACAGGAAGTACAAATTCTCTTCCCCCTGCCCAGCTAAAAGCACCACAGCAGCGCTTTCCTGAGGGAGTCGCTCTCTCTGCACCTCAGGAAGCAAAAGCCATTTCCCAAACCAGGACTCAGCCCTCCCAGAGCTGTGCAGGCTGTAACCCCAGCTTGACTTCTCCTGCTGACCCTGGGGCAGGATGGGCTCTGTCCCTCCATGCCCACGAAGGAGCAGTGGCAGAGCGTGTGCTCCTCAGCAGGGCACGTGTGGGTGGGTGGCACCGCCACTGGGGGGAGAGTGGGATGTGACAGCTTATAAATATATGGGTTTAAACACATATTTGTGTTATATATATACACAGCTCTGGTGTATGCAGAGCCTGGTGGATCCAAAGCAGAGGGGGCTGGAAGGGGGGCTCTGGCTCACAGCAACCAGGAGAGTTAACACCACTAACCCAGCAGCCAGGCTGGAATCACAGGAGTGTGCCCCGAAGCTGCTGAAGGGCCACCCTCAGAAAAGCTCAACTTCCAGGTATCCCTGCTCCTCCAGCCAGAGCCACGGGCTTACCTGGGCCCTGTGGGATCTTGGCAAAGGCCCCAGAGACTGCAGAGCACAAAAGGTTGCCAAGAGGATGTCTGGGAAACACACATGTGGCAAAGCAGAGCACTGCCAATTCCTGTGAAGTAACTCCAACACTCCTGAATTTATGGCAACCTCCCACTAAGGATTTCTGAACTCTGAGTATCCCAGCCAGAGACAGCAAACTCTGCTCTGGATCAGCCTGTGAGGGGGGGACCCTCAGCTCCCTCCTTCGTCCGGACTTGTAGGGTCTGGAAATCAACATTAAACCAACCCCCACAGTCTAGAACCTCATTCTGATTTCTCCACTCCCCAGAGCCCCCAGATCCCTACAGCCTCCTGTGGGATTAAAACCATCAGGGAAAGTATTCCAGCACTTCCAGCACCCTGCCCAGCCGGCAGCGACCCCAGGCTGGCTCTGCCGGGTGACACCAGCACTGCACCACCTGCTTGTGCATCTCCTACCGAACACAAAGAGAAAACTCTCATCCTGCAAATCCCTCTCACATCTACAGCGAGTGCTGAGAGGGAGGAATCCCAAACACCACATACTCCAGGAGAGATCAACAGCAACAAGATTGCAGCTGGTCCAAATCCAACTTCTTACAAACGTTCGGGCTGATTCCCATTCCCATCAAATCTGCATGAATGTTCCTTGTGTTCCTGACAAACTACAACATTAGGTTCACACTGGGTCACCTAAAGGAAACCAAACACATTTCGTTTGTCACAGTAACTGAAACGACAGTAAAACATTTTGGGTTTGCACAGCACACAAATAAAGGGGGAAGGGGAAGGAAGGGAACTGGTGAATGCTCGAGGGTTTACAAACACTCCATGTGACAGGCAAAACAACCCAAAAAAATCATGCAGAGCAAACCACTGTCTGCTTAAAGGCAAAGCTGAAGCTCAGGGACTGATGGAGCCTCCTATTGTTTCCTCAGCAATGATTCAAAATCCTTGAAAACGTCCTGAATGCCAGGAAAAGAGGAAAGAGGACGTTGCACTCAGCTAAATCTTGCAGTGCTAGAGTCAGGTTTAAAACCTGCTTCGTAAATCAGAATTAACTCCAGTGAGACAAGTCCAAGCCTGGATTTGCACAGACACCTGATGCAGTGTTGCAGTTGTGCTTCTTACTCACACAGTATCAAGAAAAAATTAGTTCTCTTCAGTTAATGGCTTTGATTAAGCTCAAGACATGACAAATACGCCTAGATGGTCACCCTGGAGGGCAAACACAACCCCCTCCACTCCTTTCTGAAAAAGTTCAACAGCAAAACGACTCCCACTTCTGGGCTGGTTTAACGATAGCCAAAAGCACCAGTAAACAGTTATTTCACACTAGAAGAGAAAGGCAGAATAGCTTATTTTAAAAATGCAACTGGGTCAGTGGCTGCCTCCAGCAAAAGAAACGGGCTCCTGAGCGAGTGTGCCCTGCAGAAACACTCCTTGTGGACCTCACTCCTGCTGAGGAGGACAAATAGGCCCTTTCAGAGCAGCGTTTTTAAAAGTGCAAAGTGATTTGGGACTAAAAGTCCCACAGGTTTCTGCAATGCCTCGGGAGCACAATCTTTAGGCTCTTTGGAAAATCTACCCCTAAACTGTTCTCAGCTTTGCAACCTCAACCCCCCTGGTGACACTCAGCTCACCAAGAACAAGAAGTTCCAGCAATGCATCTTTGCACAGGGACACCACCTCGTAATCAAGGATTTTCCAAGCTCTGTAAGCATCAATTAGGCCTCCAAGCATCTCCAAAAAGCAGTTCCCTTCATTACACAAAGGGCCAAGGCTGAGCCGCGGTTAATTGAGCAGCCTGGGTTAGTTGCAGCTCCGCGAGTGTTACAGCACCCCCGCCTGAGTCCCGCGCTCAGCTCCTGAATCCAACCCCTTCTCCCCCGGCACCGACCTTGTGCGCAGCTCGCCACGCTCACAGGGCACGGGGACAGTGACAGATCATCCTCACCTACGCACGGAGCTACCTGTGAGAGCAGCAGCTCGGCTGGCTTTGCACTGGCAATTAAAGAGAACTGTGGTTGCAATTACCCCGACTAAGCCTGTTCCGGCTGCGGGATCTGCTTCGCTGTCTCTGCAGTCGTGACCTCCGGAGCAGTCGGTAGTAGTAAGACGGTCTCCCAGAACTTTTCCTGCTGTTCATTGACATTTTTGGATCTATTTTACACACACACACATGCAGGCACAGGTTCACTCTCCCCTCTGGCACAGGAGCAAAACGGTTCCAGCGCTTTAATGAACTGGAGGTTGGTTCTTTGGAGTGGAAAGGGAGAGGGGGGAAGAGGAACTCTTCACTTTACACATTTAAAGAGGAAAAACAACAAGAAGAAAACATAAAAGGGGGGGGAAAGCACGCGGCAGCGAGTGCATGTCTCAGCTGAGGGAGGACTCGCAGCGAGCAAGATAAACTGTACTAACAATTCCTGCCCCCAAAAAGATAAGCCCGGTGGAGTTGGAATAGGAAGCCAGACTTGGCCTGGGCTCTTGAAACGTGAAGAATAGGCTGGAAGAAATCCTGGACTGGATCCTCTGCGCCAGACAGCGACATCCGATCCCAGTGTCCTGGAAGGAATCCCGGCTCCCTGCGCAGAACGGCCGAGGGGTCCAGCCCGACCCTGCCTGCCCCGACCATCCGATCCTGGAGGAGATGCAGCTCCAGGAGCCCGATCTGCAGCAGGAGGGATCTGGGAAAGGCTGCACTTGGGAAGGGTCTAATGATTTCCTGGCCATGGGACACATGTTAATAATCATCATGGAGCAAAAGCCCCGGAAAATAAAGTGAAATTTGAGAGGGGAAAACTTTAATTAGAAGTTGAATGAACAGAGCTCCAGACTCCCCTGGAGGCCCATTTCCTTTCAACGTTCAAACTGAGTTATAGCACATCCCACAAATTAGAGAAAGGGCCTATTTACCATTTGGGTCCTGATGGCAGCAAAGATTCTGCCTCCGGCTCATATTGCTCAATAAAATTACATTTCAATGGGCAGAATTAACACTTTAAGCTATGGAGCAAAATCAAATAAGAAATATATGTTAAGCAGATAAAAAATTTCCCTCCATGTTTACGGTTTGAAAAGGGCAGACGTGGATTGTCCCAAATCCTGCACTAAACTCCTTCCCTTGCTGGCACAAAAATCACTCCCGAGGAAGAGCAACAGGCACTGTTTCAGAGCCCGGAGTGGTGGCCAAGAACTGCTTCTCCCAGGCTGGCAGGTACCAGGAGAACCTCAGCCGAGTGAGATGAGCTGCAAATGATGTCTGCACAATAACTCTCTGGGCTGTGTCCTCGTTTTGTCATTTTTCCCAGACTTTGGTGCAAATTCATCTTCGCGGTGCCTTGTGACCAGACACAGGCTTGGCTGCGGATCAGCCCGTCCCCCGGTTCCAGGAGCTTCTGCAGAAGTTGGGAAGCTCTCCTGGATATCCCGTGTGGTACCCTCAACAACAAGAGCTCCACATTGAGCAGTAACGCCCTGACGTTTATCAGCCCGTCCAGGAGGAAAGCACAGGTCTCGATCTTCCCCGAAATCCATGCCTGGTTTTGAGGCCACACGGGAGGAATTCCGCGCCAGCTTTCAGGCAGTGCAGGAATGAGCAATCAGGAGGGCAACGACAAGTTCAGGTCAGGGAGGCAGATCCCAGCTGGACAGCAGAGGCTCCCAGCCCCGCGAGGGGGATGCTGCACCGGGACATTCCTCTGCTCCCACCCCGGGTCCTGCCCACATCCCACATCAGAGCCCAGCGAAGAGGAAAAGGCTTCGGTTACTGCACATCTGCCCTCCTCTTGTCAGCCAGAATGGGAGGGTTTTTTTCGTATTTGGGTACATTAAAAAAAATACAGGAACGACTCTAACCGTTTTCCAGATGACCAGGGACTCATCCCATGCAGCTGATTCAATTCCCAAACGGAGCCGAGAACATCGAGAAAACAGTGACGGGAAAGGCTGAAAATACAGAGGTTTGGTTAAAGATTTGCTGTGGACAAAATGGTAGATGTTCAGGTGTCTCTCTGCAGTTTTGGGTCTCAATAACTGAGCTGGGAGCTCTGAAGAGAATCTTTCACAATTACACGTTTATCAACGTGTGGCTGGCGGGTTGTTCCAGTTTCTCCACCTTGGCTCTGTCTCTCTCACTTCAGTGAGGACTGAACTTCAGATGCTCCGGAGCAGCGGGGAACAAAACGAAACGACCCACCTGGGAGGGGTGTGACTGGGCTGGACCTTTCCAGTTAATCCAGTGCTGCTCTTTTTGCCGTTTTCTTCACTGTTTTTTTTCTCTTTTTGAAAGCCGCACCCTGACACAACCGGCCTGTGTACACTCCCACAGACTCTGGATGTACTCAGTGCTGAGGAGGAAGGCCGACAAATTCATAGAATCATAGAATCATAGAATAGATTGGGTTGGAAAAGACCTCCAAGATCATCAAGTCCAACCCCTGATC